>CM056612.1:5332427-5599094 GCA_029721355.1 Tegillarca granosa | reverse complement strand
AGAGAGGAGAGAGAGAGAGAGAGGAGAGAGAGAGAGAGAGAGAGAGAGAGAGAGAGAGAGAGAGGCGCATGACATATTTACATTTGCTATGTTTTATCCTTCATTGAAAATTTAAAACTTTGTAAAACTACTATGTGCCACTTTAGGAATTTTATGAAATAATACGATTCAAAAGTAGCACAAGACAAAACTAAGAGATAAATCTCTCGTGTTGTTTTTTGGTGTTAGTTATTTATTTGAACACTAAATGAGCTGTGTAAATGTCCTGTCTGAAATCACACGGTACGGATAAACATTCCCACGATCTCGAAAAAAAATATCAGTTTTTAGCACATTCACATGATTAATATGTTAATAATAATTATAGCCATGAGTCTTATAGCATCGTCGATTGCAATGACACAGCAATTCCGAGTAATATTTGTATAGATTTTTGTTAAAAAATTAATTGTAGATAACAATTTTGTTTTTTAAATGATTTTTTTTATATTTATCTATCCACAGAGAACAAAACAGATTAACGGAAATTAATCATATTTTTCATGTAAAATTGGATAATTTCAAGAATGGAATTGACTAAACGTCCTCATCATAAATTAACGAAAACAAATGTTATTTATTAAATCTTTTACATTTTCACATCATAACTGATAAAAGTCGAAAATAGACATACTACTCGCTAATTATAATAATAATCTTAGGTACGGTAAATATTTGATGTGACAGTATGACGTCATCAACGACTATTTAAAATATCTTAATGTAATGACTTATACATATTTACCTATACACCCGCCTTCTCAAAATCAACAATTTTTGTTCAATAAAAACTCTGTTTACATTCACCCCCATCTTATTATTAAAATTATATTTGCAATATTTTGTTTTATTAATACGAGATTGTTTTAAAGTTTGGGTATATTAATGAGAATTCATTTTAAGACGTAAAAGTAAACATAAAATGGTGATCAATAATGTAACTATCATCGTCTCAAGATCATCGGCAAACATTTCATCATCATCATACAATAATGATATTCTGATACATTTTTATATCAAACCAAATAACCGCAATCCAAACTCTGAAGTATTATAGCTAGTCCAATGGTCCAAATTTCTGAAATCTACTTAAAAAGTGGCCCTTGTTTAATTAGTAATAGAAATATCATGTGCTGATTTTGAATGCATTATTTTAATAGAAATTCAAAATCAGCACATGACAGACTGAATACAGGCCTATAAAAATGCTGACAGTGGGCCAATATTGGCCTATCTTGAGTGGTCAGTTAAAACTTTTCTTCTGGCGAGGAGCAGCGTAAATTTACGGTATTACCAAAAATTCTCTTGACTGAAACTTAACATCTCAACAATTGGCTTAAACCAAACTTGACAACTGAAAGATCCTCTCAACTCATTAAAAATCTTTAACTACATAATTTAAAAATACAGAAAAGTCTTTTCAAATGAAGCAAAAGTATACTTGTACGGTTTGATTGGAGATGTTCATCCAGCCGTTCAAATTCAAAATATATAAGCTCACCTTTTTTAAATTCCTTCATGTTGAATTGAGTTAAGAAATAATGTTTCAAGTCATTTTCTAGATGGTTGAGAAAACTAGAGCATCCGGGGAAAAAACCCACATAAGGTAAGGAAGATGACAAATTTGCTAAAATAATGATCTCCCTGATGGGAATTCAATCCTTAATGGGATTCGAAGCTAGGTGATTAGATTCGCTGTAATCGTAATCCGAATACGCTCTTTAGACTGCTCGGCCAGGAAGACCCGTTTTAACTTCTGCATGTAGGCCAATCAAATCAATGTTGTTTTTTCCCCAGGGATTGGTTACTCTCCCATAGATCTGACTTAATAATGTCCACTTTATGTCCACTTATTGGAGATTTTGTCTTTTATTAATCTGGACAATAAGATAATTTTTTTCAATTTTAATGCATTAATTAAATATAAAGTCCTTTTTTCTGGATTATGATTAAAAATATGAATTTATTATGACCGAGTCACCTTGGAATTGATTAAATCATATGACAATCAGATCGCATTTTTTTTAGTCAAATATCATAAAAATTATTATCAAGAGACATATACATATACAATGTACTTGTTTTTAGTCAAAACCACGTGATATGGTTAATATATATAAAACAGATACCTGTAAAATAAATTTTGTGCCACATGTGCACATTTCGGAAACCCATTCCTCATCAGTGACACTAGGTGCCAAAAAGTTTGATAGTTAAAAAAACATGAGCCAAAAAGTTAAAAATTAATTAATTTAAAGTTTCAAAACTATATGAATTCAAATCCAGGTAAGGAATGCTTTGTGCTTTGTGCTTTGCATGAGGGAACAGACCTTAATTTTAATAAATTTCAAAAATTAAAATTGTTTAAAATTTTGCTAAATGGTATAATTTCTGACAGCAGAAAGTACTACCTACTGAGTTATTAATATTAGTACATTAGAACGAAGACTTCGCAATTGTGACAGGGAATACGCATCCCAGCTAACCCTTTGTTTTCCTTATGTGTTACTTTTCACTTGTGTAATACAATCACCTGTGCCATCCACATGTACTGCCATTAATGAATTAATCTTGTTTAAAATCAGAATAAAAATATTCACAAAATTAAATTGTTGAAAACATCATCTTGCTCAATATGTGTGTTTTTCATCTAAAATATTGTTTTTATCTAAAATAATATACTTTTACTACATTTTAATATTTTCCACTAAAATTTTAAAGTATTCAAAGAAAATTTATTTTCAAAAATGTCGAATCAAGGTTAATAATAGACTTTTTTAAAAATTTACATTGACGAATTAGAAGAACTTCTCCGATAAGGCTTGCGATGATAGGATCGCAGAGTGAACACTTAGATGAATATCTCCAATCAAAACGGAAACGATGAGATAAGTCGGCCCGGAAACAGTGACGTTTTATGATAGCGGTCGATCAGATGAACAACTCAAACCAAACACAACATTTAATTCGGTTACCTTTTTTATCTACAGCTTTCAAGAAACAGATATACTGACACCCCCACCAAAAATTATAAGCTTCGTTTTTACAAGTTGTAGATTGTCTTTACATGCTTCAAAAGCATTAAAGAAACTACTTTAATAAAAAAAATTGTCAAGGATGAAAAAATATTCAATTTTCAAAATTTTAACATCCAAAAATGCGTCTTTATATTTAAAAACTAAGGATCGTTGGAATGGAAAACAATTTCGTCAAAATGACGTTGCTCGTTGCCTTGAAGATTTTCTGAGTGATAGAGATCGTCTTGTTGGGCGGTACAGATTAAATGGATGAACCAATCACTTCAAAAGACCTGGCTGACAACGTGTTACTACCCCTGCGCAGCACCGTCGTAAAATTGATTTTTTCTGCAGTTTCACTGAACATACCATTAACAGAATGAGTCGACAGACTTTAAGGACATAACTCTCCGAGTTAGGAACAAGGTCATGAGTAATGCCGTCATGGAAAGAGCCCAGTGTTGACACGCCACTGTATTGTATGGTTGCAATAAAGGCGTCGGCATCTTTGTTGAAGGCAAAGTGAAAGTCATTAGTCCTTTTTGGTAGTAAATATAGGTGCGTAAAACTATTTCAGCAAGACAGTGACAAATGACAAACTGAGCATATCTGTAAAAAAGTACTTCCAGCAGCAGAATGCCGATGTGTTATGGCCATTTTGATCATCCGGTGTGTTACCGAGGTGGAACACTTATGGTATACTTATGGTATAACTTTGACCGCCGTGTAAGACTTCTTAATTCGCCAGACGCTTAATTAGCTAAGCGATCCCTCGGCAAGAACAGAAAGCAATTCCGATGATGCGCAAGGTTGCAAAAAGTAAAAAATAGAAATGGATCATTACATACGTTACTGGTTACACGCGACACATTGTTTGTATGTGTACGCTGCAATCTTCGTGTTTTATGACGTCATTATATTCTCACTGAACTAAGTTTAACATTAAAAGAATAACTAGCGTTATTGAGTTGATTGATCCATAACATGAAAAAACGGTGTGTACACTTCATAACACTTTTAGCGCTTTTTGTTAAAAACAAAAGTTATTTCTTATAACTTGATTTCAAACACCTAAGCTAAAACATAAAACAATCTTTTGTTTTATTTTTCTAGATTTTTTATAATTGAAATAAGATTTCTTCCGCGTTTAAACTATCATTAACAAACTAGTCGTAGGCAGCGCCATTTACGTTAAGCGTTGCTATGGTTGCGTTGTTTATTGGAGTATAACGTGAACAACGATCGCGTGAGTCTACCTTAAATTTTGTATTGCAGAAAAATTTCTTGTAAAGCAAATTACATACTTCAGTATTATTCCTCATATATTTTCAATTCTACTTTGAGCAATTAAACTGCTCCGAGCCATATAATCGTATATAGGACCAAAACTAAAGGGTCGTACGTTATATTAATTATCTCCCTTGATGAATTATAACGTTTTTTTCCCTGAAATAACTTGGATTACCGGATTATTTTGCCATAGTAATCAACATGTCGTTTGAATCGTTTTCCTGGTTTGCAAATCTAACTTAGGAAATGGTACAAATATACACTAAAAAAAAAATAAAATAAATAAAAAATAAAATAAAAAAAACATTAAAAATTAAAATGATAATAATAATAATAATAATAAATTAATAATAATAATAATAATAATAAGTTGGCATATGTTAGTACTAAATTGATCATAAAAGCTCAGGGCTCAATCAGTAAAATTGTAAAAATCAAACAGGTTTGTCTAAAAAATCTGATTGCGTTTATTTAAATTTGATTGCTAAATTATCTTAACTCAATTGTCAAGATAATTTATATTGATCCGACAAAAATTATCGATATGGTGGAGAAACAACAAAAACCCAAAACACAATTTTATTGCTTTGATTAAGACTGGAACCAAGGTGTCAAAAACGTTCTTAATTGTGTGAATAACAGACTAAGATTTCTGGTCAAAACACAATTTTATTGCGTTGATTAAGACTGGAACCAAGGTGTCAAAAACGTTCTTAATTGTGTGAATAACAGACTAAGATTTCTGGTCAAAACACAATTTTATTGCGTTGATTAAGACTGAAACCAAGGTGTCAAAAACGTTCTTAATTGTGTGAATAACAGACTAAGATTTCTGGTCAAAATACAATTTTATTGCGTTGATTAAGATTGGAACCAAGGTGTCAAAAACGTTCTTAATCGTGTGAATAAAAAAACTAAGATTTCTGGTCAAAACACAATGTTATTACGTTGATTAAGACTGGAACCAAGGTGTCAAAAACGTTCTTAATTGTGTGAATAACAGACTAAGATTTCTGGTCAAAACACAATTTTATTGCGTTGATTAAGACTGGAACCAAGGTGTCAAAAACGTTCTTAATTGTGTGAATAACAGACTAAGATTTCTAGTCAAAACACAATTTTATTGCGTTGATTATGACTGGAACCAAGGTGTCAAAAACGTTCTTAATTGTGTGAATAACAGACCAAGATTTCTGGTCAAAACACAATTTTATTGCGTTGATTAAGATTGGAACCAAGGTGTCAAAAACGTTCTTAATTGTGTGAATAACAGACCAAGATTTCTGGTCAAAACACAATTTTATTGCGTTGATTAAGATTGGAACCAAGGTGTCAAAAACGTTCTTAATTGTGTGAATAACAGACTAAGATTTCTGGTCAAAACACAATTTTTATTGCGTAGATTAAGACTGGAACCATGTGTCAAAAACGTTCTTAATTGTGTGAATAACAGACTAAGATTTCTGGTCAAAACACAATTTTATTGCTTTGATTAAGACTGGAACCAAGGTGTCAAAAACGTTCTTAATTGTGTGAATAACAGACTAAGATTTCTGGTCAAAACACAATTTTATTGCGTTGATTAAGACTGGAACCAAGGTGTCAAAAACGTTCTTAATTGTGTGAATAACAGATTAAGATTTCTGGTCAAAACACAATTTTATTGCTTTGATTAAGATTGGAACCAAGGTGTCAAAAACGTTCTTAATTGTGTGAATAACAGACTAAGATTTCTGGTCAAAACACAATTTTATTGCGTTGATTAAGACTGGAACCAAGGTGTCAAAAACGTTCTTAATTGTGTGAATAACAGATTAAGATTTCTGGTCAAAACACAATTTTATTGCTTTGATTAAGATTGGAACCAAGGTGTCAAAAACGTTCTTAATTGTGTGAATAACAGACTAAGATTTCTGGTCAAAACACAATTTTATTGCGTTGATTAAGATTGGAACCAAGGTGTCAAAAACGTTCTTAATCGTGTGAATAAAAAAACTAAGATTTCTGGTCAAAACACAATGTTATTACGTTGATTAAGACTGGAACCAAGGTGTCAAAAACGTTCTTAATTGTGTGAATATCAGACCAAGATTTCTGGTCAGTCAATTTTATTGCGTTGATTAAGATTGGAACCAAGGTGTCAAAAACGTTCTTAATTGTGTGAATAACAGACTAAGATTTCTGGTCAAAACACAATTTTATTGCGTTGATTAAGATTGGAACCAAGGTGTCAAAAACATTCTGAATTGTGTGAATAACAGACCAAAGTTTCTGGTCAAAACACAATTTTATTGCGTTGATTAAGACTGGAAACAAGGTGTCAAAAACGTTCTTAATTGTGTGAATAACAGACTAAGATTTCTGGTCAAAACACAATTTTATTGCGTTGATTAAGACTGGAACCATGTGTCAAAAACGTTCTTAATTGTGTGAATAACAGACTAAGATTTCTGGTCAAAACACAATTTTATTGCTTTGATTAAGACTGGAACCAAGGTGTCAAAAACGTTCTTAATTGTGTGAATAACAGATTAAGATTTCTGGTCAAAACACAATTTTATTGCTTTGATTAAGATTGGAACCAAGGTGTCAAAAACGTTCTTAATTGTGTGAATAACAGACTAAGATTTCTGGTCAAAACACAATTTTATTGCGTTGATTAAGATTGGAACCAAGGTGTCAAAAACGTTCTTAATCGTGTGAATAATAAAACTAAGATTTCTGGTCAAAACACAATGTTATTACGTTGATTAAGACTGGAACCAAGGTGTCAAAAACGTTCTTAATTGTGTGAATAACAGACCAAGATTTCTGGTCAGTCAATTTTATTGCGTTGATTAAGACTGGAACCAAGGTGTCAAAAACGTTCTTAATTGTGTGAATAACAGACTAAGATTTCTGGTCAAAACACAATTTTATTGCGTTGATTAAGATTGGAACCAAGGTGTCAAAAATTCTGAATTGTGTGAATAACAGACCAAAGTTTCTGGTCAAAACACAATTTTATTGCGTTGATTAAGACTGGAACCAAGGTGTCAAAAACATTCTGAATTGTGTGAATAACAGACCAAAGTTTCTGGTCAAAACACAATTTTATTGCGTTGATTAAGATTGGAACCAAGGTGTCAAAAACGTTCTTAATTGTGTGAATAACAGACTAAGATTTCTGGTCAAAACACAATTTTATTGCGTTGATTAAGACTGGAAACAAGGTGTCAAAAACGTTCTTAATTGTGTGAATAACAGACTAAGATTTCTGGTCAAAACACAATTTTATTGCGTTGATTAAGACTGGAACCATGTGTCAAAAACGTTCTTAATTTTGTGAATAACAGACTAAGATTTCTGGTCAAAACACAATTTTATTGCTTTGATTAAGACTGGAACCAAGGTGTCAAAAAAGTTCTTAATTGTGTGAATAACAGACTAAGATTTCTGGTCAAAACACAATTTTATTGCGTTGATTAAGACTGGAACCAAGGTGTCAAAAACGTTCTTAATTGTGTGAATAACAGATTAAGATTTCTGGTCAAAACACAATTTTATTGCGTTGATTAAGATTGGAACCAAGGTGTCAAAAACGTTCTTAATTGTGTGAATAACAGACTAAGATTTCTGGTCAAAACACAATTTTATTGCGTTGATTAAGATTGGAGCCAAGGTGTCAAAAACGTTCTAATTGTGTGAATAACAGACCAAGATTTCTGGTCAAAACACAATTTTATTGCGTTGATTAAGATTGGAACCAAGGTGTCAAAAACATTCTGAATTGTGTGAATAACAGACCAAAGTTTCTGGTCAAAACACAATTTTATTGCGTTGATTAAGATTGGAACCAAGGTGTCAAAAACATTCTGAATTGTGTGAATAACAGACCAAAGTTTCTGGTCAAAACACAATTTTATTGCGTTGATTAAGATTGGAACCAAGGTGTCAAAAACATTCTGAATTGTGTGAATAACAGACCAAAGTTTCTGGTCAGAACACAGTTTTATTGCGTTGATTAAGATTGGAACCAAGGTTTCAAAAACGTTCTTAATTGTGTGAATAACAGACTAAGATTTCTGGTCAAAACACAATTTTATTGCGTTGATTAAGACTGGAACCAAGGTGTCAAAAACGTTCTTAATTGTGTGAATAACAGACTAAGATTTCTGGTCAAAACACAATTTTATTGCGTTGATTAAGACTGGAACCATGTGTCAAAAACGTTCTTAATTGTGTGAATAACAGACTAAGATTTCTGGTCAAAACACAATTTTATTGTTTTGATTAAGACTGGAACCAAGGTGTCAAAAACGTTCTTAATTGTGTGAATAACAGACTAAGATTTCTGGTCAAAACACAATTTTATTCCGTTGATTAAGACTGGAACCAAGGTGTCAAAAACGTTCTTGATTGTGTGAATAACAGATTAAGATTTCTGGTCAAAACACAGTTTTATTGCGTTGATTAAGATTGGAACCAAGGTTTCAAAAACGTTCTTAATTGTGTGAATAACAGACTAAGATTTCTGGTCAAAACACAATTTTATTGCGTTGATTAAGACTGGAACCAAGGTGTCAAAAACGTTCTTAATTGTGTGAATAACAGACTAAGATTTCTGGTCAAAACACAATTTTATTGCGTTGATTAAGACTGGAACCATGTGTCAAAAACGTTCTTAATTGTGTGAATAACAGACTAAGATTTCTGGTCAAAACACAATTTTATTGCGTTGATTAAGATTGGAACCAAGGTGTCAAAAACGTTCTTAATTGTGTGAATAACAGACCAAGATTTCTGGTCAAAACACAATTTTATTGCGTTGATTAAGATTGGAACCAAGGTGTCAAAAACGTTCTTAATTGTGTGAATAACAGACTAAGATTTCTGGTCAAAACACAATTTTTATTGCGTAGATTAAGACTGGAACCATGTGTCAAAAACGTTCTTAATTGTGTGAATAACAGACTAAGATTTCTGGTCAAAACACAATTTTATTGCTTTGATTAAGACTGGAACCAAGGTGTCAAAAACGTTCTTAATTGTGTGAATAACAGACTAAGATTTCTGGTCAAAACACAATTTTATTGCGTTGATTAAGACTGGAACCAAGGTGTCAAAAACGTTCTTAATTGTGTGAATAACAGATTAAGATTTCTGGTCAAAACACAATTTTATTGCTTTGATTAAGATTGGAACCAAGGTGTCAAAAACGTTCTTAATTGTGTGAATAACAGACTAAGATTTCTGGTCAAAACACAATTTTATTGCGTTGATTAAGACTGGAACCAAGTTGTCAAAAACGTTCTTAATTGTGTGAATAACAGATTAAGATTTCTGGTCAAAACACAATTTTATTGCTTTGATTAAGATTGGAACCAAGGTGTCAAAAACGTTCTTAATTGTGTGAATAACAGACTAAGATTTCTGGTCAAAACACAATTTTATTGCGTTGATTAAGATTGGAACCAAGGTGTCAAAAACGTTCTTAATCGTGTGAATAAAAAAACTAAGATTTCTGGTCAAAACACAATGTTATTACGTTGATTAAGACTGGAACCAAGGTGTCAAAAACGTTCTTAATTGTGTGAATATCAGACCAAGATTTCTGGTCAGTCAATTTTATTGCGTTGATTAAGATTGGAACCAAGGTGTCAAAAACGTTCTTAATTGTGTGAATAACAGACTAAGATTTCTGGTCAAAACACAATTTTATTGCGTTGATTAAGATTGGAACCAAGGTGTCAAAAACATTCTGAATTGTGTGAATAACAGACCAAAGTTTCTGGTCAAAACACAATTTTATTGCATTGATTAAGACTGGAACCAAGGTGTCAAAAACATTCTGAATTGTGTGAATAACAGACCAAAGTTTCTGGTCAAAACACAATTTTATTGCGTTGATTAAGATTGGAACCAAGGTGTCAAAAACGTTCTTAATTGTGTGAATAACAGACTAAGATTTCTGGTCAAAACACAATTTTATTGCGTTGATTAAGACTGGAAACAAGGTGTCAAAAACGTTCTTAATTGTGTGAATAACAGACTAAGATTTCTGGTCAAAACACAATTTTATTGCGTTGATTAAGACTGGAACCATGTGTCAAAAACGTTCTTAATTGTGTGAATAACAGACTAAGATTTCTGGTCAAAACACAATTTTATTGCTTTGATTAAGACTGGAACCAAGGTGTCAAAAACGTTCTTAATTGTGTGAATAACAGATTAAGATTTCTGGTCAAAACACAATTTTATTGCTTTGATTAAGATTGGAACCAAGGTGTCAAAAACGTTCTTAATTGTGTGAATAACAGACTAAGATTTCTGGTCAAAACACAATTTTATTGCGTTGATTAAGATTGGAACCAAGGTGTCAAAAACGTTCTTAATCGTGTGAATAATAAAACTAAGATTTCTGGTCAAAACACAATGTTATTACGTTGATTAAGACTGGAACCAAGGTGTCAAAAACGTTCTTAATTGTGTGAATAACAGACCAAGATTTCTGGTCAGTCAATTTTATTGCGTTGATTAAGACTGGAACCAAGGTGTCAAAAACGTTCTTAATTGTGTGAATAACAGACTAAGATTTCTGGTCAAAACACAATTTTATTGCGTTGATTAAGATTGGAACCAAGGTGTCAAAAACATTCTGAATTGTGTGAATAACAGACCAAAGTTTCTGGTCAAAACACAATTTTATTGCGTTGATTAAGACTGGAAACAAGGTGTCAAAAACGTTCTTAATTGTGTGAATAACAGACCAAGATTTCTGGTCAGTCAATTTTATTGCGTTGATTAAGACTGGAACCAAGGTGTCAAAAACGTTCTTAATTGTGTGAATAACAGACCAAGATTTCTGGTCAGTCAATTTTATTGCGTTGATTAAGACTGGAACCAAGGTGTCAAAAACGTTCTTAATTGTGTGAATAACAGACTAAGATTTCTGGTCAAAACACAATTTTATTGCGTTGATTAAGATTGGAACCAAGGTGTCAAAAACGTTCTTAATTGTGTGAATAACAGACTAAGATTTCTGGTCAAAACACAATTTTTTTGCGTTGATTAAGACTGGAAACAAGGTGTCAAAAACGTTCTTAATTGTGTGAATAACAGACTAAGATTTCTGGTCAAAACACAATTTTATTGCGTTGATTAAGACTGGAACCATGTGTCAAAAACGTTCTTAATTTTGTGAATAACAGACTAAGATTTCTGGTCAAAACACAATTTTATTGCTTTGATTAAGACTGGAACCAAGGTGTCAAAAAAGTTCTTAATTGTGTGAATAACAGACTAAGATTTCTGGTCAAAACACAATTTTATTGCGTTGATTAAGACTGGAACCAAGGTGTCAAAAACGTTCTTAATTGTGTGAATAACAGATTAAGATTTCTGGTCAAAACACAATTTTATTGCGTTGATTAAGACTGGAACCAAGGTGTCAAAAACGTTCTTAATCGTGTGAATAACAGACTAAGATTTCTGGTCAAAACACAATTTTATTGCGTTGATTAAGATTGGAACCAAGGTGTCAAAAACGTTCTAATTGTGTGAATAACAGACCAAAGTTTCTGGTCAAAACACAATTTTATTGCGTTGATTAAGATTGGAACCAAGGTGTCAAAAACATTCTGAATTGTGTGAATAACAGACCAAAGTTTCTGGTCAAAACACAATTTTATTGCGTTGATTAAGACTGGAACCAAGGTGTCAAAAACATTCTGAATTGTGTGAATAACAGACCAAAGTTTCTGGTCAAAACACAATTTTATTGCGTTGATTAAGATTGGAACCAAGGTGTCAAAAACATTCTGAATTGTGTGAATAACAGACCAAAGTTTCTGGTCAAAACACAGTTTTATTGCGTTGATTAAGATTGGAACCAAGGTTTCAAAAACGTTCTTAATTGTGTGAATAACAGACTAAGATTTCTGGTCAAAACACAATTTTATTGTTTTGATTAAGACTGGAACCAAGGTGTCAAAAACGTTCTTAATTGTGTGAATAACAGACTAAGATTTCTGGTCAAAACACAATTTTATTGCGTTGATTAAGACTGGAACCAAGGTGTCAAAAACGTTCTTAATCGTGTGAATAACAGACTAAGATTTCTGGTCAAAACACAATTTTATTGCGTTGATTAAGATTGGAACCAAGGTGTCAAAAACATTCTGAATTGTGTGAATAACAGACCAAAGTTTCTGGTCAAAACACAATTTTATTGCGTTGATTAAGATTGGAACCAAGGTGTCAAAAACATTCTGAATTGTGTGAATAACAGACCAAAGTTTCTGGTCAAAACACAATTTTATTGCATTGATTAAGACTGGAACCAACGTGTCAAAAACGTTCTTAATTGTGTGAATAACAGACTAAGATTTCTGGTCAAAACACAATTTTATTGTTTTGATTAAGACTGGAACCAAGGTGTCAAAAACGTTCTTAATTGTGTGAATAACAGATTAAGATTTCTGGTCAAAACACAATTTTATTGCGTTGATTAAGACTGGAACCAAGGTGTCAAAAACGTTCTTAATCGTGTGAATAACAGACTAAGATTTCTGGTCAAAACACAATTTTATTGCGTTGATTAAGATTGGAACCAAGGTGTCAAAAACATTCTGAATTGTGTGAATAACAGACCAAAGTTTCTGGTCAAAACACAATTTTATTGCGTTGATTAAGATTGGAACCAAGGTGTCAAAAACATTCTGAATTGTGTGAATAACAGACCAAAGTTTCTGGTCAAAACACAATTTTATTGCATTGATTAAGACTGGAACCAACGTGTCAAAAACGTTCTTAATTGTGTGAATAACAGATTAAGATTTCTGGTCAGTCAATTTTATTGCGTTGATTAAGATTGGAACCAAGGTGTCAAAAACGTTCTTAATTGTGTGAATAATAGATTGAGATTTCTGGTCAAAACACAATTTTTATTGCGTTGATTAAGATTGGAACCAAGGTGTCAAAAACGTTCTTAATTGTGTGAATAACAGATTAAGATTTCTGGTCAAAACACAATTTTTATTGCGTTGATTAAGATTGGAACCAAGGTGTCAAAAACGTTCTTAATTGTGTGAATAACAGATTAAGATTTCTGGTCAGTCAATTTTATTGCGTTGATTAAGATTGGAACCAAGGTGTCAAAAACGTTCTCAATTGTGTGAATAATAGATTAAGATTTCTGGTCAAAGTGACTTATTTTATTGCAATATATTAATTAGATATTGAAAGTTTTGGAGAGTTGGTAAAATATAACCAATATTTCAGGGAGGTCAGGGTCATATGTCAATTTATGGACCGGACAGTCAGTCCAGTCAGCTTCGCTACGGTCAATATACCACTTTTGGGCCGACTGCCCAGTCCTGGCATATGGCTTTGACCTACCTGAAAAATTCTTTAAAAAAAAAACGTTTAAATCAATGCAATTACTCAGCTATACCAGATATATTTAGGTTTTTTTTTTTCATTTTAATACATATATATGTTTATTTCAATTTGGCATACATGTAGTTTCAGAAAATTCAGACAAAAATAACTTTGGAAACCATGTTTCACTTCTTGGGCGGCAGAGGAACCCAAAGTGCAGAGAAAACCACCAACGTTTGGCAATTGAACTGACAAATTTTCTCGCATTAAGATGTATCCAAGCGGAATTCAAACCTTGGCAATTAAATTTTTTTGATTTTTAAAAAATTTCATCAGAGTTATTTCCCTTGACCTCCCTGAAAAATTCTGTATATAATACGATTATCAAAAATTCAATAACAAAGTAGTGAAGACTTTATTTATAATAAATTTTAGTTTTATACACCTAAACATATAAAGTTTTAAATGTTTTTGATTCACTTTTATTACGTTTTTGCAATATGCAACCAAACGACACATGACATCTTTTTCAAAAAGGTTTATTTAGTATTATGCTCTCTCTCTCTCTCTCTCTCTCTCTCTCTCTCTCTCCCCCCTCTCTCTCTCTCTCTCTCTCTCTCTTCGCTAGATAATATTAGCTGTGCCAATCATAACTCTCTACGCCACGTAAAATTCGGATGTACAAATCTCCACCAAGTAATTATCGTGACAAAGTTCACAACATTTAAAAACCCGATGTAAAATATTGGTGACAAGGAAAACAACATGGACAAACCCGGCGCTATCTGCCACGTTAAATATTGATAAGAAAGTTTACAATATGGACAAACCCGAAGCTATCTGCCACGTAAAATTCGCTGTGCCAACATTAACAACATTGACAAACCTTACACTCTCTGCCACGTAAAATATTAATGACAACGTTAACAACATTGACAAACCTGACGCTATCTGCCACGTAAAATATTGTGACAACGTTCACAACATGGACAGACCCGACGTTCTCTGCCACGTAAAATATTGGTAACATCGAAAACAACATGGAGAAACCCGACGCTATCTGCCACGTAAAATATTGGTAACAACTTTAACATGGCCAAACCCGACGCTATCTGCCACGTAAAATATTGTGACAACGTTCACAACATGGACAGACCCGACGTTCTCTGCCACGTAAAATATTGGTGACAACGAAAACAACATGGACAGACCCGACGTTATCTGCCACGTAAAATATTGGTGACAACGAAAACAACATGGACAAACCCGACGCTATCTGCCACGTAAAATATTGGTAACAACTTTAACATGGCCAAACCCGACGCTATCTGCCACGTAAAATTTTGGTGGCAATGTTTACAACATGGACAAACCTGACGCTTTGTGGCACCAAAATACAACGCTAAGATCATGTAAAAACTAGCTTCTCTCCGCGAACTAAAATATTCTTTATAACGTTAACGGATTCATGACGTAATCATTTGTCACGTGACCATATCATAGCTTTATTGCTCCATTCTTATATATCTTTGTATTACAAATTATGTGATTTATACGGAAATCAGTATATAATGGAAATGTACAAACGTCAATATAATAACTACGTATTCATTTATAAGCCTTCTCTCATTACAAAACATCAGTATCGCTGTATATAAGACTGATATTGTTAACATTGTTTTTGTAAACTCCTCAAATAAGGTTCCACTGTTTTAACGATTGAGCGCTATGTATGGCTTCATATTTTAATATTATATAGTCTTTCTTCTGATTAATGTAGAATTATTTTATAAGTAGAATGTCAACAGTGATATCGCTATCTTCCTCTTTATTGTCTATACACTAAATCATTAAGAAATACCTTCTATATCGACCAGATAGCTAGCTAACACATGCTTGCTATTTTATAATATCTAAATCAAATTTTTTGTTTATTTAAATCAGTTGTTTTCATATAAAATATATCAAAAACATTAAAATTTAATTTCGATTATAACTTTTTTGCATTATCTTTATGACTATGAATTGTAAAATGGGTGGTTTAACTCAGAAGGTTCAGTGATTGGATACGATATATTGTAAAGAAAGACGGAGTTATTTCTCTATTTGCAGATCCATAAATCTTAAGGGGTTGAACAGGTAGAGAGATATATCCGTTGTGTCATATATCATACTACAACACGATACTGATAGTGATAAAACCAAACCTCAAGCACGTCACGTGTAACGCACCAAACCTCATTACCATAGAGAAGCTTAATTTCTTTTAATTTGTGGTTTCACTTTTTATCAATGACAAACGTTTAGATGATCAAACTGATCTAAATCTCGTTTTAAATACTTGAAATTCTCCTTGTATCAATTTTTTTGAAGTGGAAAAAAAATTCAAATAGAATTTTAAATATTCCTTGTTAGGAAGAAAGGTGTGACCGGAAGCAGGTTTTAATACAATATAAAAGGAAACGAAAAAAGAGTTGATCAATACACATTACACGAGGAAAGTAAGGAAGGTGTTAAGAACTGGAATATTAAGCGGGAAAGTGTTTGATGTTGTTTGGCGATCAGTAGAAGTTAATATAGTGTTTTGGACTTAATTTATATTTGTCAGCGATATGAGGACATTTGGCTATGTGATTCTTCTGTTCAGTATTGTGTTTCAATGTTCTTGGACATATGTCTTACGAGGTTCAACTCATACAGGTAAAATCTCTCTCTCTCTCTCTCTCTCTCTCTCTCTCTCTCTCTCTCTCTCTCTCTCTCTCTCTCTCTCTCTCTCTCTCTCATATTATTAAGTGTTCTGTCTTTTTTTGTATTTATTATCATTGTTATTTGCTACTTTTGAATTTTTAAATGTATTATTTCATTTAAATTCAAAAGTAGCAAATGATAATATGTTTCGTTTTTTTTTCTTTCTTTTTTTAAAATAAATTATGCAATAAAGTATTTATAATAAAGTTGTCGTCTGGTAACTTTGGGTATAATATTACTTTTTTAAAAATTCTATTTTTAGCACATTTTAAACTTTTTAATTTTTTTCCAAAAACTTTTTAAAAAATTATCAAAATGATTTTCTTAAGGAGCTTTGATAAAAGTGACTTATGACTAGATAAATCTCTCCTTTAAACACAAGGAATCGATCACAGATCAATTCTAAAGCTCTGCGGGGTAGAGTGAGTCAGGATTGCAAACCCTTCAGATATCGGTCGGTACCTAGTTTCTTAAATTTTCCAACTTCCATTTTTTTCTTCAATAATAAAAAATAATTAAAATGCAATCTCATATTTTTTTAAGAAAATTATTCATGCTTTTGTTATTTGCAGAGGTTTTCATTCATTTTTTTTAATATTTTGAATTTAGAAAAAAATCCTTTATAATTAAATGTGTGTCATCAGACATTCTGTTACCAGCTTCTGCTTTCACTCTCTAGAATATGAAATTTCTAATTTATAAAGTTGTCACGTGATCATTCTTAACTTTTATGACATAAATAAATAAAATAAAATAAATAAATAAATAAATAAATAAATAAATAAATAAATAAATAAATAAAATGATATCCATTTACTTGATCATTATTAAATCATTAAAAAAATAGTGTATTCCATAAATAATAATTAGACATTACCTAGTCTAGCTTATAATGCAAGGGAAGCTGTTTTATGATTGACAAATAAAAAAAGTGATAACTCAAATGCCAAATACATACATAAACCGTTTTTAAATTTAATAATAAATATATATTCAAATGGTATATTGTATTTTATTCTGAAATTCAATAAAAGTATATGACACACAACCTGAATTTTAAGATTATTGTTGTTAAATGAGGTTTCTTCTATCTGTGTTACTGAAATAAACTGTTTATTGTTGGTAAATGATGTTTCTTCTATCTGCATTACTGAAATAAACTGTTTATTGTTGGTAAATGATGTTCCTTCTATCTGCGTTACTGGAATAAACTGTTTATTGTTGGTAAATGAGGTTTCATCTATCTGCGTCACTGGAATAAACTGTTTATTGTTGGTAAATTATCTGCGTCACTGGAATACACTGTGTATTGTTGGTAAATGATGTTTTTTCTATCTGCGTTACTGGAATAAACTGTTTATTGATAGTAAATGATGTTTCTTCTATCTGCGTTACTGGAACAAACTGTTATTGATGGTGTTATAACTGGCTGGGAATACACATATCCATTGCTAGTACGTTAGCTTTTTTTTTTTTAAATTGTCTAGTTTTCCAGGAACAAATGAAACCTCGGTTAACGGGAGGTTGAAAGCGTTTACAAATAACATATCCTCCTAAGCCAGAAATCCCCAAGACCAAATCCTAATGCAAGAAAGTTTTAAACTTCACTTACCGACTTCCTCCACCATCCCTGAACTAACGACCTTGATGTCAGTAAAATAATCAAGACGGGACATAAAACTCCTGATCTCTAGTCAGTTTTAAACAGAAGGTATACAGCTTTACAATTGTCAATTTTAGTTTCCATAGCAATTTTAGTAACAACCTTCTGTTAAGAAAATGCAAATGAAAAAGCTATAACAATTTTATAAAACACATTCAATATAATCGCTGTCTTTTGTTGATCTTAAAGGAAAATAAACCGTGTTTATGTTGACAAGAATGCTTTACGATACAATCGTAACCATGGCAACTACAATTTAAAAAAAAACTTTTTAAGTATAATTTAAGTATCAAATTATACCTGCTGTTTCTACCAAATTTCTTAGAATTTTCTGAGAAATTTTGTTAAATTATATTAAATGTAAAATTGATTGAAATATTTTGTTGCTAGCTCATAATGACTTAAACTCAACTTTGTAGCGGTTTGTTAAGTATGATGCCAAAATCCCCCATTTTTGTGTTTTGTTCGGAGTGAAACGAAGTCCAGTTTCAAGATAATCGCCAAAAGCCAAATTTTGTCGCCAACTTTAATAAAATGGAATAAATGACATTGGCAATTGTCCAGGCTAAGAGTTATCCTGTTGTAGCAATGGATAATCCCCAAATTATCCAATAAAATCATTGCGTACTGGATTTAAGTGTTTCTGTTTCTTAACTAAATTATTTACTGAATTATTTGAATAAATAAAGAGAATGAAAATATGATACGATATGTTTTAATATTGATAAATAATGATGTGATGGTTTAAAACAAGACAGATTGATCAGAAATATTAGTTTATGTATTATCTGTATTTTGAGTTTTCATAAAAAAATAATGAAAACAAAAAAATAAATAAATAAAATAAAAAAAATAAAAAATAAAAAAATAAAAAATAAATAAATAAAAAATAAAATAAATAAAATAAATTCCTTAACGAGTTGAAAGATTGTGACACATGCGGTAGATGTTGATTTGTGAAGATAATTTGCAATTTTGTTTATTCCAAGGTACAAATTATGCAGGTACTACATGTCTGTGATTTTGTTGTAAGACAACTTCATAGGAACTTTTTTTTTTCAGAAAGTGTTAATGAAGCGACATGTATACTAATGACAAGATTAATACGCGTGTATAACCTTTGACCTATGAACAATCGTGGTCAGTCTTACTATTCCGTCATAGCGACGTCACAAAATTTGAATTGGGCGTGGTAATATGAAACATATGCCGCTATATGCATCATAAGAAGCAATATATATATATAAACATGTAATCAATCAGAACTATTTTTTCTGGCCCCTAGTTTTGTTTTGTTAAACAAAATTACACTAAACAATTAAATACAACATTAGATATTCAATTTTAACCGTGTAATGTCAATTGACATTGAAATATTCCCCAAATTTGAGTTGAGTGTAAACTCAGCTGAGTGAATGATTGTGAAACTGGGCCCTGGTTTTAATTGCTCTCTTAGATTTAAAGCTTTTTTATTAAATGCTTAATTAAATGCATTAAAGTGAGAAAAAGATATTACCGTGAACTGCAAGAAAAAAACTTGCATATTATTGCCTAATTGATTCATATTGTCAATCATCCAATTCGTAAGCGGCTTGACTGGACAAATGGTTGTTTTGGTAAGCATGACTACTTCCGCAAGTTCCGGGAACAGACATGTCCTTGACCTGTATTTGTAAAATACAAAGCGGATTCAACCACAGACCTTTCCGGAGTAAGCGAACAAAATGAATTCTCTAAAATCTGTATATAATGAAAGGTACAAACACCGTTGTTTATTTAACAGCTAAGTCGACATTTCTAGTGCAAGGTGAATTATGTTATGTTAGTTATGATTAAGTTAGATGTCTTGAATTTTCGTTTTATCCATTAACAACCACGGGAAGAAGGGTCATACTGAAATTTATTTTCAAATTTAATCGTTTCAGGTCATATTTCAAAACAATTAGTGAATATATCAACAATTAGTCTGGTTTTCTTACAGCTGAGGCCCAGTTCGCCTGCTTCATCAATTTTAATTATTTCAATTTTTATTTATTTAAACTGACATTTTAACATTGACGTTTTAAAATTTATTTCTTCATTTATTCTACATGGGTTTTTACATTTATTTCACATAGATTTACCATTTGTTTTACATGTAATTATATATTTTTTACATGGAATTTTACATTTAACTTACATGGAATTTTACATTTATTTTGTACATAGATCTTTTATACAACTTTGATTTTTTTTTTTTTTTTTTTTTTTTTTTTACATTTTCAATATGTATTTTAACGTTTTTCAAATTTATTTTTTTTTTACATTTACTTAATATGGATTTTTAAATATCGATTGTTTTTTCTAATTTAATTTTAAAGATTTTTTAACCATTTTATCCCACGAAGTTGTTAGTTACATAGATAAAGAACACTACCCCGGTGATTTAATCCATTTTCAATTTCGTAGAATTATCATGGGTATAAAGTTCATTTCTTGTATTCAAAGAAAATTAACTTAAAACTTAGATTGGAACAATCACTAGAATATATATTGGCTATCATCTAAGTGTCAGGCACTCAACAGTTTTCGTTTTTGGTGACTTAATTTGTTAATCAACTGTTTGTGATCATTTACCTTGATTAAAACGACCATCATGTCGAGACATGATCAGATAGAGGTCGATAATTGAGGCAGCCTAACTGTACTATGTAATGCATATCTGAAATAAATAAATAAATAAATATCGGTGATGCTTTATGTCTTACTTGGTTTGCCAATTATCAATGTTGAAAGCGGTTTGACTGGACAAGTTTTTTTTTCTCTTCTTTTTCGTAAGCGACAGTAATTTCTCAAACAATTGGTTATTAAGTTGACAGATCAAATTGTCAATGATCACTTGTCTGATCGAACACTAAAGTCGGAACCAGAAATATATATATCTGTGATGCTTTCTGCCTTATTCGATTTGCCAATTATCAATGTCGTAAGCGGTTTAAATGGACACATTTTTCCTTTTTCGTAAGCGACAGAAATTTCTGAAACAGATGGTTATCAAGTTGACTGATCAAATTGTCAAATACAACTTGTTCAATAGACCTCTTGTAAAGTCGGAACCATAGACATGATACCAACAGGTCGTTATATTTATAATCTTTGTTGCGCTTGACTGTAACTAAAATAAAGCGTTTACATGATGTGTGATAATAACATTGATGATAAACAAACTACGCCCGTAGCGCTAGCGCTTGCAAAAAATTTAAGCAAAAGCGTACATAGTAATAATAAAAAGAAAAAAATTGTTTCTACCATGTCATTTTCCAAAATATTTCCCAAACATTAAAATGACAAAATGTATCCTCCAATGGATCGTGCATTATGACATCTAAAATGTACCTTCCGATGGATCGTGCATTATGACATCTATCCATGGGAAATATTTTGGCATATAACATGAAGGAAACCATTCATGGAGTTGATGATGTATTTTTTACTTTAACAAAACCCAAAATATAATTGTAGAGTTTGTTTTATATGTTCGTGTTCTTGTATTGTCCATATTTGTCTTGTCTTCATGCAGCCACAAGTTCACTACCACCGCGGTAGCTCAGCTGGTAGAGCGGAAGGTCGTGGGTTTGAACCCCGGCCGGGATCTGACCCAAGACTTGAAAGTTGGTAGTGACTGTTCTTTCGCCAAGCACTCGGCATTACGAAATGAAAGTCACTGTTCTTTCGGATTGGAACTTAAAATAAACGAGATCCCGTGCCATGGCAGGCGTGGCACGATAAAGAACCCTGCTGTATAATGCCTATCAGCGCAACGCACAGGCAAAATTTCTGCACTTTCGCTTATAGCTGGCGACGTCTCTATATATAAGTGAAACATTCTTGACTGGGACGTTAAACACCATTACTCAACCTAACTCAACTCTTGTCTTCAAGCTGTACTTAGACTTGTTTTAAGTTGCTCTGGATATCACCATTGTGCAAGGAAAGAGTTATTTGTTTTAGGTATTTCTCTAAACATCTATCCTTTTATTGTGATACTAAATGGAGCGGGAATTTGTCTGTTGTGGTGTATGTGTGCTGTTTATAATAGTTATGTGTGAAAAAAGAATTTTCTTATCTAACCTAAATCCGAATATTATTTACTTGAAGTGCTATATTTTACTTTATATATATATATATATATATATATATATATATATATATATATATATATATATATATATATATATATATATATATATATATATATAAGTGGATAGTTAAAGTTATATCTAACAATATAAAAAGATCGTAATGGCCATTAAATTTTCTGTTATCAATGTTTGATTAAACACCTTTGTTTTTGATGTGACTGTATGGCTATATTAAGCATTATTGTAACAACAGTTGTTACGTGCTGATTTTGAATGCATTCTTTTAATGAAATTTAAATCAGCACATGAAAATACATGCCGGATCTTTCAACCTAAAGCGCTTGCTTATCACCCTGACGGATCTGATTCGATCCTTAAACGGAGCTTTCGGAGCGAAGAATGGCTTTTTTCAGCATTTTTCCCAATCCTTAAACTTTTTCTAAAACTATGGGCATATAACGTAATATTTTCCAATCACAAATCTTGTAACAAGCACTTTCTAACGGTGTCACTTAAATTCCTTCATTAGATGTTTTCGCAACTCTTTACAATTTAATTATAAATAAATGTAATTCAGTCAATTTAAAATATATTACATGTAATTGTTTAAAGATGATCGGATATGAAAGTCTTAAAACATTCGATTCATACATATTTAAGCAAACAAAGGAATTAAGAACCACGAAGTGATCTGAAATTTCTGTTTAAAAATTATTTAAAATTAGTTAAAATTTGAACGAAAGATTTTAAAACTTTTGAGATCAACTTATTTTTCTAATGTTAAACCCATTGTATTAGGTAGATATCGATGTAACATGCATGCAGAGAGAGAGAGAGAGAGAGAGAGAGAGAGAGAGAGAGAGAGAGAGAGAGAGAGTACATGTGTCTTCTTTCCGATGTTGTGATTATCTCATATTAAACATGAGTTGTAATCAAATAGATAAAAATCTCCAATAAAAGCTGCATTAAGTTTTTCCAAAGAAAAAATTAAAACGGTGCTAATCTAATTAATAATGTTCCTAATGAACAATGTTACATTTGGTTCAACGATAAAAGCTTAAATAAATACAGAAATTACAGTATTTACCCAGCGAGATGCAGTATTTGGGATCAAATATTAGAACATGGTTACGTCGTCATCAAAACCCGGGTAATTTAAACACAACTTTCAAAACGGTGAAATACGATAAAGTAAACACAGAACTTCATTGAATTTGTCAGTTGTGACTTAGTAAGGGATACATAACACCATTTCAAATACATCTGGATATTAATGAAGGACAATTAATGCAATCTGTCATGTTTCACCTTCGATTCCAGGGTTTTTCCGTACATCCGTGCGCATGCTCCAAGCTCATAAATACCATCGTAAAACATTGACCAACCGGTCAGAGGATTCCGTTTATTTACAGCTAAAAGAAATGAAATTTTAGAAAATGAATGTCACGGATCGTGGTTAGAAGATATCTTTTTTTTTTTTTTTTTTTTTTTTTTTTTAAAAAAAAAAAAACAACAACATATTTTTAGAAAATCAAAAAAACAACAACATATTTTTAGAAAATCAAAAAAAAAAAAAAAAAAAAAAAAAAAAAAAAAAAAAAAAAATCAGAAAATTGAAAAACTTAATGCAGCTTTAAGCTAGAATTGAACCATTGAATACCTCTTCTTATCACACTGTAGATTTTACTGACTTGATAAATACTATTCAAAACTTGATGAGAATCTTAATCAATTTAGAATTTCAACCAACAAGCTTTATTTCAATTACCGAATTTAGTACCAAACAGATAACTATTTCCAATTAAACTGGTGTTGTAATCCTCTCTGTTATGTCTGTTTGTTATTATAAGTCATATCTTAAAGAGAAAAGGAAAAAAAACTGCACATTAGTAAAGCCTTTTATTGTCATATGATATTATAAACCACTGTATTAAAGGTAGTTTTAATCTAAAAATATCCGAGTGAAATTAACAATTCGTATTTATAAGTGTTCATGTAATATTCATGTAGCCAAATATCACCATATACGTGATTTAACGCGATTGAGGGTTTAATTTTGCAAGTAGCATTCGCTAAAAAAAGTCAATTTTTTTTTTCAAAACAATAAAAATGTTTTGTTGCAGTCAGAAGATTGTTCAAAATCCAAAACGTGTCTGCAACCAAGTAACAGAATTATCACGCGGGATAACATGTTTAGTTTTTTTATCTGTAGAAATTAACAAAGCATTTTGAAACTTTTTTAAGATTTCACAGCGAAAGATGTGATAAAAAGTCAACCAAAACGAAGCAAGGAAAATGTGAATATCTTAATAGAAACATTATTAATAAAATTCCTGACTTTGTACGAACACATGAGTAAATATGTATTGTTGGTTATATTGTGGTTGTTCTCCAATATCCCACGTTTTTTTAAAATTAATGCGCATTAAAAAAATTATAAAAATTGACTGATTTTTTATGCGACTTAAATCACAAAAAAAAAAAAAAAAAAAAAAAAAAAAAAAAAAAAAAAAAAAAAAAAAAAAAAAAAAAAACGCAGTGTATATAGCACAAGTATGTCATAATGATTATATCCTAGTTAAAAATATCTAAAAGAAACTCCATTTTACAGAGCGGAATTACTTCCGTTATGTGATGAAAATAAAATTGAAGAATTAATGGAAATGATAGAAAGAAAATGAAGTGACGATCTCTAAAGAGAAGTAACCAAAGATTTATATATCAGAGAGATAATTCTTTTTTTGTCCCAAGGCAATAAATTTATTTGCGAGACGCATTACAAATGGAAAAAAAAATTGCTGCTGAGAAAAACTTGTATCATTCGTCTTTCATAGTCTTACTGTTTAGAATAGAAGGACGACAGCTAGAAAAAAAATAAAAAGAAGAAGAAATTTGCGTGAAAGAAGTACAAATTATTTTGTGTTTTACGTAGAATAATGGCTTTTATGACGTTTCAATTTAAATTTCGTCACATGATTGTAAATTTGAGGCTATTTTCCTGTCCTGACGTCAGATGATTGTAAATATGACGTTGAAATTTTTCGTGACGTCACATGATTGTGATTATGACATTATACATTTTGTAATTCTTTTATGACGTCACATGAATATGATTATGACAAAATAATTTCCTTATTTCGTTACATTATTGTGATAATGACGTAAAATTTCATACATTACGTCACATAGTTGGGACAGTGACCGCATGGCTTCGCACAAACACCATGAAGTAATTATCATGTGTACACATATATAAACCCCGTGTTTCTGTGATTTGACGTGAAAGAAAAATCTAAGTGATATTACGATCCGTTTTACGCCGATATTACTAACTAAAGGACTGATCTGATGACATTATTTTGTGTTAATCACGTGACTGTTAGGGATATTTCTGGCGTCCACAATATAGCTACACTCACCAACGCAACCATGAAAGTTCATATCTTAACTAGCTTCGAAATGGATAGTCTGATTTAATCACAAACGATTATTGACTATCTCAAAGAATGATAAATATACCTGTTAATTACTTATAAATCACCTACTAACAATGACATTTAGATCACCAAGCACGTGTTTGAAGAAAACGTATACGTAATTAAGTCCCCTTTGATATAAGATGATGACGCCGCGGAACGGGGTTGGATTTATATACCGACATCTGGTTGCTTGATATAAAGAGTTCAATGCCGGTCGTTTTTCTCTGGTAATGAAATAAAACAAAATAAAAATTATATTTATACAGGGTGATACCACAAATGTTTCTGTGTCGTTTGTTTAGTTTCGTTTGACTGCGATTTTAGTCCTTGTTATAAATAAATAAATAAATAAATAAATAAATAAATAAATAAATAAATAAATAAACAAACAAATAAATAATTTTTTTACTTTTAAATGAATCTGAAAAAGATCAAATGCAGTTTTGGTTAAAAAGTGGTTTACACGACACACATTGTTTATTGATACGTACAAAGTAAATGGTTAAAATATCGTGAGTCAGAACAATTATTTTATATGATCATCTGATTACAAGTCATTGTTATGATTCTTAGGCAAGGGGGGTGGGGGGTTTAAACACTGATCGATCATAAATTGTATCAGTGATATTTAGTTTCAATACCTTCATTTTCTATCTTTTTATCAGCAGATGTATCTTTAATCAATTCCTTGTAAAATAATTCAAGTACTTTGTAGTTTAACACTTTTACTATCAACCTCGGCCTGGTCTTTTATAAGACTTTAAAATTTGAGATATTACTTCCTTGCCTGGCGCTCAGCATTAGAAGGATAAAGTATCGACTGCTTCACTCGGTGCCAGGACTGCGGCATACTGTTTCGGCGAGCTAGCACCTTACCAAAAAGTCGCCTTGAGTGTGCGCTATTACAAGGCAGACTATAATACACACTTGCACATTACGTGCATACATGAACTTGTTCTTAGATTAATTCTTACAGAGAAATAACATTACTCTCGTCGCAAATAGGTGAAAATCGCTGTTGCGACGTTAAACAACATTCCAGCAACAACTTCCGCTCGTCGGCAAGTAGGACTGTGTTTTACTTGTCGTAGACCTCGTCGGTTCGTAGTGTACAGGCTTTACGGACTCAGTGATCTGCGACATCGCGAGCAAATGTGCTAACACTTTAAAGCTATCCATTAGTTAAAGCTATTTTGGGTACAAAGCGAATTATAAATTCTTCCACAAAACCCCACGCAGTCACATTAATCCTCGAGATTAATAGAAAAAAGGTGTCTTGTCGCGAAAAGTTCATGTGACGTAAAAAAAACCCCATTAACCAACCAATAACCATCCCAACCATCAAACCAACCAACCAGCGAATCTTTCTACTAGTGCTTTTTCTTATATCAATTTTTACTCACAAAACATTTTCTTTTCTTTCTTTCTTTCTGTTTTTTTTTTATTTATATTCATCTATTTATTTTTTTTTTGGCTCAAATAAAATATATTATGTAAGGTGATATCTAATAGATAGGAATGAAAAGGGTCCAACTCGAATCCACTGTTTTATTTAATTTTATTCTCATTTCCACCTTCGACAATTGAAAAAAAAATGAATATAAACTGGAGATTTAAAAGAAATCATTGACCTTAAGGCTGACCTTGAAATTGAGTAAGCAGTAAAAGAATGATTATATATGGTACTTATAATTATTTGAACATGATACAATAAATACGGTCAAGTATATCATTGCCTGAGTTGGCATTTTTACATTATTATTTATCCAATCGTTATTATTTAAACAGTGCATGGTTTCGATGACTGCTCGGCGACCTTGATCCCTGTTAGGTAGACATCACAATTTCAAAAAAATAAATGCGATCTTAAAATTCATTGCGCGTGCAATAGTTGTGCGTTACTTTAAAAAAAATCGTCATACGTACATTAAGATCGCAGTGGTCAAGTGATTATGGCGTCATGCTTTAAACCCACAGATGTCCCACTTCAATATCCGGTTGTTCAGAGTTCGGTTAGCTTAACCAATTCGTAAACGAAAATTAGTCAACATGCTTTAAAATTAATGGTAAAAATAAATGCATATAATTGCTATAAGCAAAAGAAACAATCAGATTTCATTCTATGTTTCTAACAAATATTTCGTTATTATTTTAATAACATTTTCTATTTTCACTAACTATTTTGGTTAAACAATAGAACTTTAAACCCATGGTCACTTTACTGTGGGATTGTATTTTTTAGCATGTTTAAAGTCATAAAAACTACGTACACAGTACAAACATAAATGTTTTAAACATATTTTGGCGAACAAGAACCGTTACTAAAAAGCCCATTATCTCTAATTTTATTGGAGCTATTCATCTAGTCGATACCCTGAAATGTTTAAAACACTTTAGCGCATTCAATAACAAACGACCAGTCACCCCTACTCTAGCAACTTAAACAGCAATAATAGTGAAAAAAATACATCATATTATAATAACTTAAAATTTTTAGGAGGTGGTGGGTCGGTGGTCCAGTGGTCGCGGTTAAGGGTCAGAGTCCTTCTCACCGCCCAATTTTGAGTCCTGCTCGGACAGATCCCAGTGTAAAAAAGTTTGTCAGTTCGTTTGCCGAAGGTCAGTGGATTTCACTATGTACTCCGGTTTCCCCCACCATCCAAAAACTGAACGCCTCGATACAACAATTTTTATAGTGACTTGAAACACCAATAATTCCCAAATCACTCCACTGAATGGAAAATACTTTATCTGAAACCATTTTGTACTTGCCTAAAAGTTTTATACACTTTTACTGAATGACCTCACCTTTCCCGGCGGCTTTAACATAGAAGTGACTTTCTTTTTTCGTTACAAGGACCGGAAATGTGTATTTACAAGAGTCTTTAATTTCAATACTCCCTACTTTAAAAGCTCATACATATTTTGTCACAAAATTTAAACTTTGACTTATAAAATATTTATTGAAGATTGTTACTTGATTAAGTGATTTTGAGTCACATTTTGATTTTAAAAAGAATCTTGCTGTTTTATCGATCTGATCTCACTCTCAACGAATAATACAACTCGATACATTTGAAATCTTTTATCAAAAGGAAATAGATTTGTTCTAAATATAGAGATTTTAGTTCAAGTATCCATTCGGCGGATTCGCTTTCTAACGGAATAATTAAATAATAGCAATACAGCTTTATTTTCTGGGACCGGATGCCTGTTTTGAACCGGGTCACTTAACAACTTAACATCATTTCATTTGGTGCATTTGGTGCTTTGAACATCGAGAGGGGGGAGGGGGCTTTTGGTGGTCGAGTGGTCCAAAGCGTGGGCTTACTGATCACACCGCCTACATTCGAACCTAAAATTGGAAGATCTTCATGTACCTGCCTGTGTATGTCAAATAATATATTAAGATTGTGTAATTCTTCGTAAATTTTCCTCCTATATTAAGATTTTTGAAAAGTATATATATATAAATATATATATATATATATATATTTAGCAATTACCGGGGATGTTTAATTTGAGATGCTTGTTAAGTCTTATTAGAGATGTTTGTTTAACTGGAAGTGTGCAGTTAGTCTGGTTTGATTGGAAGTGTTTCTTTAAGCGTGCTTCGACTAGATATGTTTGTCTAGATAAATGTTTGAATGCAGATTGATGGCAATTTACTTAACTATTGAATATGTCATTATTCAGTTTGTTTTTTACGACAATGGAAGTTAGGGCACTATTGACGCCATTTCTAGACAGTTCAATGGCGAATTCATGTTTCGCATTTTTTAAAATACAAAATACAATTTTAGTTTAGTTTAGTTTAAAAAAATCTTTATGACATTTTTAAACATTGTTCCTTACGCCAAGCATGTATAGTCGCAATAACAGCCTAAAAAGGACGTCACACGTAAATACGTCAGCCCAAAAAATGCAAGTCATGTGATCAATTATATTATCAATTATAGCATATATAGGTAGATTTGTTTTATAGCACCAAACAAAATGCGATGCTAATATGTCTATGGACATTACAGATCATTTGCTCCCTGAATTAAACAC
This sequence comes from Tegillarca granosa, assembly GCA_029721355.1. Lineage (NCBI taxonomy): Eukaryota > Metazoa > Mollusca > Bivalvia > Arcoida > Arcidae > Tegillarca > Tegillarca granosa. Next base: position 5,569,324 of record CM056612.1, on the reverse strand, counting down.
TTTCACATTCTGTTGGGGGGTGTTGTTCGAGGAGCGGCGGGGGGTGTGGGGGCGGGGGGGGGGGGGTGTGAGGCAGTGGGGGACGGTTACGCGAGGGATATTAATAATCAATAATGCGTAAATGAATTCCGAAGAAATACATAACTATCATATTCCAAATAAAATAAAAATAAATATGTCATATTTCACATAACGGTTAATAAAAACTAAATTGGATATGTACGTCTGAAAAAAATCAATGCATGAGACCAATATATGTCGTGAGGTATAAAACGTGCAATTTGTCACGACTGTCAAAGCACATTTAAAACTTTACACGTTCGAGATGGTTAGGTTACGCCCATTTAAATAACTAACAGGTAGTCAAGAAAATGAAATATCTTTTTATGAAAGTCGCATACGATCACCTGGAGCAGTCTTTCGGGTGCTGTTATTTCCATACCATTGGTGCGATCATGGTAGCTACATGTATGTTGGTAGAGCAGAAGTGAGGAAAGTCCAAGATTTCGTATTAGCTTTGGTGAGATTTCCCGCGAGCAGAACTAGGGAAACTAAAACAATTACATGAGGAATGTAGCGATTTAGGTTGGGAAGGTAAAGCACTCGCCCATGGTTGGGAGTTGGCGGGCTAAATTCCCGGTTCGACCATGTATTTCTCCTCTTGTTAGAAATTAAGAACGGAAAAAAAAAGAGAGAGAGAGAACTGCCTAAATTTGTCACATTTAATTTAAAGAATATTTAAGACATTTTTTTTTCTAAAAAATGTACATCGATCAACTAAACCAGGATTATTTTAACTTCATCATTCTTAAAGGTAAAAGCTAACAAGAAAACGCATTCTTACAGAGTTCAGTATCATGCAGTTGACATTTTAACAAATAATTATTTATCAAACATACACTGATTATATATTAATTATATGGTTTTTAATTTTACAAATATCATCAGTGATGCTAAATTAGGATTGTAAACTTTAGCTTTATCTTCACACACATACACGTATGACTAACATTGAAACCAATCATTATAATACAACATATTCTAATATTGTAATCTAGAACATGTTATGCTTTTTGTTCGCTTCCCTTGTTGGAGAGCTTTACATGATTTCTAGAATAACTTATCTGAAATTTTTTAATTAAATGATCTGATTCATATCTTAAAGATACAATGTGTACTATGTTTAAAAAATATGAACTATATTACATTTAAAAATTCAATCATTGAAATTTTACTGTAGTAAATCATTTTGTTCTTAAAGGGCGTGAGAAATTTTTAAAAATTATAAAATATAAATAAATAAATAAATAAATAAATTAATAAATAAATAAATAAATAAATAAAGAAATAAATAAATGTTTATTCAGTTTAACCTGGCCTTGACCTGTATAACTATTGTCAATATATATTTTTCAATTCCGATGTAAAAGTATTTCCAACAATACAAAGATGTTTTTTATTGAAGTTGAATATTTGAATAGTTTACACTGTTATACATTGCATATTTCAAAAGTTGCTTACACACACAATATAAACTGGCATGTTTAAAGTTGCATTAAGTTCTTCCAGGTAAAAAAAAACGGTGCTGATCTACTTAATTATGTTCCTAATAAATAATGTCACAGTTGGTTCGAATAAATATACAAATAGTGGTAATTTCCCATACACCTGTGAGATCTAAGTTTAGAACATGGTTACGTCATAAAACAGGGTCATGTAAACTCGACTTACAAAACGATGAAATACAATAAATTAAACACAGAATTTCATTAAATTTGTCATTTGTGATTTTTAAGGCATAAATAACAACATTCTGAATACATATATTATATTAATGACGGACAATTATTGCAAATTGACAAGTTTTTCCCTTGGTTTTTTTCCAATACTCTGTATATCAGTGCGCATGCTCCAAGCTAATAATAATCATCATTAAACATTTAACAACCCGTTATAGAGGATTCCGTTTTATTATAGTTAATAGAAATGAAATTAAGAAAATGAATCTCACGGATCGTGATTAGAATTTTTTTTTTTAATATTTGTGTATTAATAGAAGAAAATTTCAAATAATTTAAAACTTAACGCAGCTTATATGATTATGTATTAATATTCAAATACATGCAGTTTATTCATAAATATATAGTCCAGTATCTGTATATTGCACTTTTGTTGGCTATGTATTAAAGCGACTTGCGTCACAGTTTATAAACCCTGTTTACATATTACCAGGTAACAAAAATTGTTAACATTGTTGGCTAAATATTGAAACGACTTGTGTCACAGTTTACACACCCTGTTTGCATATTTGTTAACACATATTGTTTACATTGTTGGCTATGTATTGTAACGACTTGTGTCACAGTTTACACACACTGTTTACATATTTGGTAACACAAATTGTTTACATTGTTGGCTATGTATTGGAACGACTTGTGTCACAGTTTACACACACTGTTTACATATTTGGTAACACAAATTGTTTACATTGTTGGCTATGTAATGTAACGACTTGTGTCACAGTTTACACACCCTGTTTACATATTTGTTAACACATATTGTTTACATTGTTGGCTATGTATTAGAACGACTTGTGTCACAGTTTACACACACTGTTTACATATTTGGTAACACATATTGTTTACATTGTTGGGTATGAATTAGAACGACCTGTGTCACAGTTTACACACACTGTTTACATATTTGGTAGCACAAATTGTTTACATTGTTGGCTATGTATTATAACGACTTGTGTCACAGTTTTCACACACTGTTTACATATTTGGTAACACAAATTGTTTACATTGTTGGCTATGTATTAGAACGACTTATGTCACAGTTAACACACACTGTTTACATATTTGGTAACACAAATTGTTTACATTGTTGGCTATGTATTGAAACGACTTGTGTCACAGTTAACACATCCTGTTTACATATTTGGTAACACAAATTGTTTACATTGTTGGCTATGTATTGAAACGACTTGTGTCACAGTTTACACACCCTGTTTACATATTTAGTAACACAAATTGTTTACATTGTTGGCTATGTATTGAAACGACTTGTGTCACAGTTCACACACTGTTTACATATTTGGTAACACAAATTGTTTACATTGTTGGCTATGTATTGGAACGACTTGTGTCACAGTTTACACACACTGTTTACATATTTGGTAACACAAATCAAATTGTTTACATTGTTGGCTATGTATTGGAACGACTTGTGTCACAGTTAACACACACTGTTTACATATTTGGTAACACAAATTGATTAAACTATGGACTATGCATTGGAACTACTTGTGTCACAGTTAACATACCCTGTTTACATATTTGTTAACACAAATTGTTTACATTGTTGGCTATGTATTGGAACGACTTGTGTCACAGTTTACACACACTGTTTACATATTTGGTAACACAAATCAAATTGTTTACATTGTTGGCTATGTATTGGAACGACTTGTGTCACAGTTTACACACACTGTTTACATATTTGGTAACACAAATTGTTTACATTGTTGGCTATGTATTGGAACGACTTGTGTCACAGTTTACACACACTGTTTACATATTTGGTAACACAAATTGTTTACATTGTTGGCTATGTATTGGAACGACTTGTGTCACAGTTTACACACACTGTTTACATATTTGGTAACACAAATTGTTTACATTGTTGGCTATGTATTGGAACGACTTGTGTCACAGTTAACACCCTGTTTACATATTTGGTAACACAAATTGTTTACATTGTTGGCTATGTATTGTAACGACTTGTGTCACAGTTTACACACACTGTTTACATATTTGGTAACACAAATTGTTTACATTGTTGGCTATGTATTGGAACGACTTGTGTCACAGTTTACACACACTGTTAACATATTTGGTAACACAAATTGTTTACATTGGTGGCTATGTATTGAAACGACTTGTGTCACACTTAACACACCCTGTTTACATATTTGGTAACACATATTGTTTACATTGTTGGCTATGTATAAGAACGACTTGTGTCACAGTTTACACACCCTGTTTACATATTTAGTAACACAAATTGTTTACATTGGTGGCTATGTATTGGAACGACTTGTGTCACAGTTTACACACACTGTTTACATATTTGTTAACACAAATTGTTTACATTGTTGGCTATGTATTGTAACGACTTGTGTCACAGTTTACACACACTGTTTACATATTTGGTAACACATATTGTTTACATTGTTGGGTATGAATTAGAACGACCTGTGTCACAGTTTACACACACTGTTTACATATTTGGTAGCACAAATTGTTTACATTGTTGGCTATGTATTATAACGACTTGTGTCACAGTTTTCACACACTGTTTACATATTTGGTAACACAAATTGTTTACATTGTTGGCTATGTATTAGAACGACTTATGTCACAGTTAACACACACTGTTTACATATTTGGTAACACAAATTGTTTACATTGTTGGCTATGTATTGAAACGACTTGTGTCACAGTTAACACATCCTGTTTACATATTTGGTAACACAAATTGTTTACATTGTTGGCTATGTATTGAAACGACTTGTGTCACAGTTTACACACCCTGTTTACATATTTAGTAACACAAATTGTTTACATTGTTGGCTATGTATTGAAACGACTTGTGTCACAGTTTACACACTGTTTACATATTTGGTAACACAAATTGTTTACATTGTTGGCTATGTATTGGAACGACTTGTGTCACAGTTTACACACACTGTTTACATATTTGGTAACACAAATCAAATTGTTTACATTGTTGGCTATGTATTGGAACGACTTGTGTCACAGTTAACACACACTGTTTACATATTTGGTAACACAAATTGATTAAACTATGGACTATGCATTGGAACTACTTGTGTCACAGTTAACACACCCTGTTTACATATTTGTTAACACAAATTGTTTACATTGTTGGCTATGTATTGTAACGACTTGTGTCACAGTTTACACACACTGTTTACATATTTGGTAACACAAATTGTTTACATTGTTGGCTATGTATTGGAACGACTTGTGTCACAGTTTACACACACTGTTTACATATTTGGTAACACAAATTGTTTACATTGTTGGCTATGTATTGGAACGACTTGTGTCACAGTTTACACACCCTGTTTACATATTTGGTAACACAAATTGTTTACATTGTTGGCTATGTATTGGAACGACTTGTGTCACAGTTAACACCCTGTTTACATATTTGGTAACACAAATTGTTTACATTGTTGGCTATGTATTGTAACGACTTGTGTCACAGTTTACACACACTGTTTACATATTTGGTAACACAAATTGTTTACATTGTTGGCTATGTATTGGAACGACTTGTGTCACAGTTTACACACACTGTTAACATATTTGGTAACACAAATTGTTTACATTGGTGGCTATGTATTGAAACGACTTGTGTCACACTTAACACACCCTGTTTACATATTTGGTAACACATATTGTTTACATTGTTGGCTATGTATTGAAACGACTTGTGTCACAGTTAACACATCCTGTTTACATATTTGGTAACACAAATTGTTTACATTGTTGGCTATGTATTGAAACGACTTGTGTCACAGTTTACACACCCTGTTTACATATTTAGTAACACAAATTGTTTACATTGTTGGCTATGTATTGAAACGACTTGTGTCACAGTTTACACACACTGTTTACATATTTGGTAACACAAATTGTTTACATTGTTGGCTATGTATTGGAACGACTTGTGTCACAGTTTACACACACTGTTTACATATTTGTTAACACAAATCAAATTGTTAACATTGTTGGCTATGTATTGGAACGACTTGTGTCACAGTTAACACACACTGTTTACATATTTGGTAACACAAATTGATTAAACTATGGACTATGCATTGGAACTACTTGTGTCACAGTTAACACACCCTGTTTACATATTTGTTAACACAAATTGTTTACATTGTTGGCTATGTATTGTAACGACTTGTGTCACAGTTAACACACACTGTTTACATATTTGGTAACACAAATTGTTTACATTGTTGGCTATGTATTGGAACGACTTGTGTCACAGTTTACACACACTGTTTACATATTTGGTAACACAAATTGTTTACATTGTTGGCTATGTATTGGAACGACTTGTGTCACAGTTTACACACCCTGTTTACATATTTAGTAACACAATCAAATTGTTTACATTGTTGGCTATGTATTGGAAACGACTTGTGTCACAGTTTAACACACACTGTTTACATATTTGGTAACACAAATTGTTTACATTGTTGGCTATGTATTGGAACGACTTGTGTCACAGTTTACACACACTGTTTACATATTTGGTAACACAAATCAAATTGTTTACATTGTTGGCTATGTATTGGAACGACTTGTGTCACAGTTGACACACACTGTTTACATATTTGGTAACACAAATTGATTAAACTATGGACTATGCATTGGAACTACTTGTGTCACAGTTAACACACCCTGTTTACATATTTGTTAACACAAATTGTTTACATTGTTGGCTATGTATTGTAACGACTTGTGTCACAGTTTTCACACACTGTTTACATATTTGGTAACACAAATTGTTTACATTGTTGGCTATGTATTGGAACGACTTGTGTCACAGTTTACACACACTGTTTACATATTTGGTAACACAAATTGTTTACATTGTTGGCTATGTATTGGAACGACTTGTGTCACAGTTTACACACCCTGTTTACATATTTGGTAACACAAATTGTTTACATTGTTGGCTATGTATTGGAACGACTTGTGTCACAGTTAACACCCTGTTTACATATTTGGTAACACAAATTGTTTACATTGTTGGCTATGTATTGTAACGACTTGTGTCACAGTTTACACACACTGTTTACATATTTGGTAACACAAATTGTTTACATTGTTGGCTATGTATTGGAACGACTTGTGTCACAGTTTACACACACTGTTAACATATTTGGTAACACAAATTGTTTACATTGGTGGCTATGTATTGAAACGACTTGTGTCACACTTAACACACCCTGTTTACATATTTGGTAACACATATTGTTTACATTGTTGGCTATGTATAAGAACGACTTGTGTCACAGTTTACACACCCTGTTTACATATTTAGTAACACAAATTGTTTACATTGGTGGCTATGTATTGGAACGACTTGTGTCACAGTTTACACACCCTGTTTACATATTTGGTAACACAAATTGTTTACATTGTTGGCTATGTATTGTAACGACTTGTGTCACAGTTTACACACACTGTTTACATATTTGGTAACACAAATTGTTTACATTGTTGGCTATGTATTGGAACGACTTGTGTCACAGTTTACACACACTGTTTACATATTTGGTAACACAAATTGTTTACATTGTTGGCTATGTATTGGAACGACTTGTGTCACAGTTTACACACCCTGTTTACATATTTGGTAACACAAATTGTTTACATTGTTGGCTATGTATTGGAACGACTTGTGTCACAGTTAACACCCTGTTTACATATTTGGTAACACAAATTGTTTACATTGTTGGCTATGTATTGTAACGACTTGTGTCACAGTTTACACACACTGTTTACATATTTGGTAACACAAATTGTTTACATTGTTGGCTATGTATTGGAACGACTTGTGTCACAGTTTACACACACTGTTAACATATTTGGTAACACAAATTGTTTACATTGGTGGCTATGTATTGAAACGACTTGTGTCACACTTAACACACCCTGTTTACATATTTGGTAACACATATTGTTTACATTGTTGGCTATGTATAAGAACGACTTGTGTCACAGTTTACACACCCTGTTTACATATTTAGTAACACAAATTGTTTACATTGGTGGCTATGTATTGGAACGACTTGTGTCACAGTTTACACACCCTGTTTACATATTTGGTAACACAAATTGTTTACATTGTTGGCTATGTATTGGAACGACTTGTGTCACAGTTTACACACACTGTTTACATATTTGGTAACACATATTGTTTACATTTTTGGGTATGAATTAGAACGACTTGTGTCACAGTTTACACACACTATTTACATATTTGGTAACACATATTGTTTACATTGTTGGGTATGAATTAGAACGACCTGTGTCACAGTTTACACACACTGTTTACATATTTGGTAGCACAAATTGTTTACATTGTTGGCTATGTATTATAACGACTTGTGTCACAGTTTTCACACACTGTTTACATATTTGGTAACACAAATTGTTTACATTGTTGGCTATGTATTAGAACGACTTGTGTCACAGTTTACACACACTGTTTACATATTTGGTAACACAAATCAAATTGTTTACATTGTTGGCTATGTATTGGAACGACTTGTGTCACAGTTAACACACCCTGTTTACATATTTGTTAACACAAATTGTTTACATTGTTGGCTATGTATTGTAACGACTTGTGTCACAGTTTACACACACTGTTTACATATTTGGTAACACAAATTGTTTACATTGTTGGCTATGTATTGGAACGACTTGTGTCACAGTTTACACACACTGTTAACATATTTGGTAACACAAATTGTTTACATTGGTGGCTATGTATTGAAACGACTTGTGTCACACTTAACACACCCTGTTTACATATTTGGTAACACATATTGTTTACATTGTTGGCTATGTATAAGAACGACTTGTGTCACAGTTTACACACCCTGTTTACATATTTAGGTAACACAAATTGTTTACATTGGTGGCTATGTATTGGAACGACTTGTGTCACAGTTTACACACCCTGTTTACATATTTGGTAACACAAATTGTTTACATTGTTGGCTATGTATTGGAACGACTTGTGTCACAGTTTACACACCCTGTTTACATATTTGGTAACACAAATTGTTTACATTGTTGGATATGTATTGTAACGACTTGTGTCACAGTTTACACACACTGTTTACATATTTGGTAACACAAATTGTTCTCACTGTTAGCTATGTACAGAAACGACTTGTGTTACACTAAACATACCCTGTTTACATATTTGGTCATACAAATTGTTTACACTGTTGGCTATGAACTGGAACGACTTGTGTCACAGTTAGCACACAATATTTATTGTTCATTTCAAGCCCTATAGCGTCCGTCCGAGGGAATTTATGGCGAGATTTCCCATAACACCATGGGTAACCCAAGAACACCAGGGGAGGAATGTAGCGGTATGGGTAGCCCATGAAATTATCAAAATTTAATATTCATATAAAATATTTTATGACTAACAAGTAAAACAAAAACAAAAAACAAAATTTTAAAAAAGTTTCCAAATTAAAAAAATTGTCAAAGATATTTTAATTTTTTGTCAGTTGTCGCCATTTTTTTTTTGATAGCTGTTAGTGTGAAGTTATTTAAGATAGAATGGTAGATTATTAACAGGATCGATAACTGTGATACACAATGTCCATCAGAGTGTCATTAAACAAATCCACCATCACTAATCCATCTGTCAGGCAGATAATCCCAGTTAATCCACCTTAAAGAAGTGATTATCGACCTGTAAACAATGCTGTATATATATATATATATATATATATATATATATATATATATATATATATATATATATATATATATATATATACAAATCGGCAATGTTTATGAACGTAAACAACACTTACTCTATATTTTATCTTTTATATAGTATATAATTGATTAAGATACTGTTTACAAAGACATTATAGACAAATAGTGCAAAATTCACTTATCTTTATAACGTATAATGTAAATAAACATAGGAGGGTCCGGAACTAGAAAAGGGGGGGGTCCAGAATAAAGAGACAAGATTTGCGCTGAAAGCTCAGGCGTGTCCATGCTAGGGAAGGGGGTACAAAGGTATGCTTCCCCAGAAAAAATCAAATATTCTATTAAAAAGGACACAATTTCCTACATTCCTGGTTTTAAAAAGCTCAGTCTGAATAAGCCCTAATTATCTAAATAATTTTAAAGTCTTTTTTTCTTTTCTTTTTTTAAAAAAAGGGGGGAGTCCGGACCCCCTGGACTTCCCCTTGGACCCGCCTAAGAAATATATACAAGAAGTATTGTCCCAATGCATCAAGTGTTTTATTTATAACTTCTCTGCGACATTACTGGTTCTTTTGAAGTCGGCATTAATTTTTTTTTTATTTTCTTCAGTTGTACTTAAGTTTAATATTTTGTTGGTATTTTTTCTAGCTAAAACATTTTCTGTTTGAAATAATTTTGCTAACATTAAACGTCCAAATCAAGACTCTTTCACTTATATCGAGGCGGTCAGTTCTGGGATGGTGGAGGAATCTGGAGTGTCCAGAGAAAACTACCGACCTTCGACAAGCGAAGTTGCAAACTTTCTCACGCTGAGAACTGTCAGAGTGGAATCGGAACCTAGGCGTTTAGAGGCGCTGTAATCCGTAAGCTCTCGGTCGCCTGGACACCGTCTATGGAATCGGAACCTAGGCGTTTAGAGGCGCTGTAATCCGTAAGCTCTCGGTCGCCTGGACACCGTGTATGAAATAATATCGATGCGACTTTAAACAATTACGTCTCGATGCAAGTAAAATAATCTTGACTAGGACGTTAAACACCATAACTGAACTCAACTCAACTTTAAACAATTATTCACTTTATTAAAACGTGACTTTAGCTTTTTTTCATTGGTATTTATATCTATGACCTGCTATATCGAATTCCATAGTGACAGATTAGATAAACATCTCCAATTAAACAGGAGATGTATAACTTTATTGGGTTCGGGTTCAGTAGCTCAGTTGGCAGAGTGCTCGATCCATAAGTGGGAGGTCGTAGGTTCGAACCCCGACCGGGTCTGACCCAAGACTTGAATATGGATAGTGACTGTCCTTTCGCCAAGCACTGGACATTACAGTTCTTTCGGATGGAAACTTAAAATAAACGAGGTCCCGTATCACGGTAGGCGTGGCACGATAAAGAACCCTGCTGTATAATGTTATAGCGCAATATTTCTGCAATTTTGCCTATAGCTAGCGACGTCTCGATACAAGTGATATATTCTTGACTGGGGCGTTAAACACCATTACTCAACTCACCTTTAACATTATTAACTTTTCAGTCAGTAAAAGATTTTTAGACCTTTGTCTTTTATAGCAAACATTTTAGGTATTATATATTTTTGTTTATTTCCAGGTTTAGATTTCGGTGTTGATTCAAAGAAATTCCTAATGGGTTTGTTACAAACATTGACAAGGTTACAAAATGAAGACCGCTTTACGCAAATAGAACCGAGTTTTCCTGAAAGAGAAAATTATGGTACGTCATATACATTGTTTCTTCATATAAAACATTGTTTTTACTTCTTCCGTCCCTTATTGTTGATTTCATAGCGACCAGTTTAAATATGATACAACTGGTTTACGTCGTGTTTATATATGTTCTGTGTGTAACAGGATGGGGAAACATCTGAAAAAACACATCCTCACCGAGTGTCTCGACTGAGAATCAAACCCGACGCTTCCGAGTGATAAGTGAGCGCTCTACCAAAAGGTCCAGACCAGAATGTGGCTTATATGATTATTATATAGACATACTACGAAACACCACCACGAAAAGCTCAGCCTGCTACATGTGTTCCTACTTTTAGACTTAATATGATATTCTTTTTATTTTGTATTACCGGCTCACACCATAGACTCGAAATATGTTACCGATGAACCTACTATCAAGACAATCGTTGGTACCCTGAAACTTCTGATGTACCTGCTGTAACACTAAATCCTTGAAGTCATTTACTTCCGCTATATACTAACATCTATACCGATAATCTCTTACATGACGTGTACCTGCCCTTACAGCATAAATGGCCGTGTGTTACCGATGTAATTACTTTTATACTAAATGTCATTAGTTTGGTAATCATGATGTAACTACTTCAACACAAAACACTGGTAGTATCTCTGGTGTATGTACAAAGTCTGTAAAAAATTCCCATAGGCCGCAATGTTAAACAGTACAACTTAGGGTGCTATTTTTTTTAACTTCATAATATTCGTTGAGCACCGTGCATTTAGTATGATAAACTACAACCTTGGAGAAGTAAAATCCATACCGGTACACCCCAGCATGACCATGGAATTTTTGAGCTACTACAGGATGTAAACATATGGGGTCAGATCTGCACAATTTCATTATAAACAGTTATGATCTAATAAAATCCAATAAATATTTGTAAATAATTTTTGCCAAGTAATTTTATAATTTTTATGTAGCAAAATATTCTTATTTTTGGTTAAAAATATTTTATTACATGGGATATGACATATATTAACCAATCACAGCCTGCCAAAGTCAGTTTACCTCATCACTGAGCAGGACAGACACAAGGCCGCTTACAACACATGGATGTTTTATAGTCTTCATACCTGTAACTACTCCCACGCTGGTAGTCTGGTACCCCTGGTGTAACTACTCCCATGCTGGTAGTCTGGTACCCCTGGTGTAAATATTCCCACACTTGTAGTCTGGTATATCTTGTGTATTTTCTCCTAAAGTCATTAATGGTGGTCTGTTTTCCCTGGTGTACCTATTCCCACACTAAAAATTGGTAGTCCGGTAAACCTGGTGAACCTATTCCCACACTAAAAATTGGTAGTCCAGTAAACCTGGTGTACCTATTCCCACACTAAAAATGGTAGTCTGGTAAACCTGGTGTACCTATTCCCACACTAAAAATTGGTAGTCCGGTAAACCTGGTGTACCTATTCCCACACTAAAAATTGGTAGTCCGGTAAACCTGGTGTACCTATTCCCACACTAAAAAATGGTAGTCTGGTAAACCTGGTGTACCTATTCCCACACTAAAAAATGGTAGTCCGGTAAACCTGGTGTACCTATTCTCACACAAAAAAATGGTAGTCCGGTAAACCTGGTGTACCTATTCCCACACTAAAAATTGGTAGTCCGGTAAACCTGGTGTACCTATTCCCACACTAAAAAATGGTAGTCCGGTAAACCTGGTGTACCTATTCCCACACTACAAATTGGTAGTCCGGTAAACCTGGTGTACCTATTCCCACACTAAAAATTGGTAGTCCGGTAAACCTGGTGTACCTATTCCCACACTAAAAAATGGTAGTCCGGTAAACCTGGTGTACCTATTCCCACACTAAAAATTGGTAGTCCGGTTAACCTGGTATACCTTTTCCCACACTAAAAAATGGTAGTCCGGTAAACCTGGTGTACCTATTCCCACACTAAAAATTGGTAGTCCGGTAAACCTGGTGTACCTATTCCCACACTAAAAAATTGTAGTCTGGTAAACCTGGTGTACCTATTCCCACACTAATGGTTGTTTGATACCCTTGGTGTATCTACTACCACACTTTGGACTGCTAGTCAGGTACCCCTAGTGTATCTACTCCCACCAAATTTTATACTGGTAGTCTTGTCTCCCTGGTGTACCTACTCCTACACCAAATACTGGAGGTCTGGTTCCCATGGTGTTCCTATACCATACTTTATACTCGTAGTCTGGTACCCCTGGTGTACCTACTTCCACACTTTATACTGGTAGTCGGTACCCTTGTGCAGCTACTTCCGAAAAATTAATGGCGGTTTGGTACCCTGCTTGTACCTACTCCAACAATATTGTATACTGGTAGTTAGGTACCTCTGGTGTACCTACTCCCATCAATTTTTATGTTGGTAATCTGGTGCCTCTGGTGTAACTAGTAGCACCAAATTTTATACTGGAAGTCTGGTACACCTGGTTTACCTACTGACCACTAATTAATAGTGGTCTGATACTGATGTACCTTCTTCCAAACTAAATTCTAATAGTCTGGTTCTTTTGGTGTACCTACCCTAATACTAGATACATGTAGTCTGGTAATTGGTTTTACCTACTAACACACTAAATACTGGTAGTCGGGTATCCCTGGTGTACCTACTTTCAGACTAAATTGTACTTGTATTCTAATACTCCCGGTGTACCTTCTGCCAAAATAAAAACGAGTAGGCTTGTAACCCTGCTGTACTTACTTCCATATTAAGAAACAGTCTTGTACTTCTGATGTTCTTGCTTTCCTACTTGTACTTCTGTTGTACTTGCTTTCTTGCTTGTACTTCTGTTGTACTTGCTTTCTTACTTGTACTTTTGGAGTACTTGCTTTCTTACTTGTACCTCTGTTGTAGTTGCTTTCTTACTTGTACTTCTGGTGTACTTGCTTTCTTACTTGTACTTCTGGAGTACTTGCTTGTACTTCTGGAGTACTTGCTTTCTTACTTGTACTTCTGGAGTACTTGCTTTCTTACTTGTACTTCTGGTGTACTTGCTTTCTTACTTGTACTTCTGTTGTACTTGCTTTCTTGCTTGTACTTCTGTTGTACTTGCTTTCTTACTTGTACTTTTGGAGTACTTGCTTTCTTACTTGTACCTCTGTTGTAGTTGCTTTCTTACTTGTACTTCTGGTATACTTGCTTTCTTACTTGTACTTCTGGAGTACTTGCATTCTTACTTGTACTTCTGGAGTACTTGCTTTCTTACTTGTACTTCTGGTATACTTGCTTTCTTACTTGTACTTCTGGTGTACTTGCTTTCTTACTTGTACTTCTTGTGTACTTACTTGTACTTCTGGAGTACTTGCTTTCTTATTTGTACTTCTGGAGTACTTGCTTTCTTACTTGTACTTCAGGTGTACTTGCTTTCTTACTTGTACTTCTGGTGTACTTGCTTTCTTACTTGTACTTCTGGTGTACTTGCTTTCTTACTTGTACTTCTGGTGTACTTGCTTTCTTACTTGTACTTCTGGTGTACTTGCTTTCTTACTTGTACTTCTGGTGTACTGGCTTTCTTACTTGTTCTTCTGGTGTACTTGCTTTCTTACTTGTACTTCTGGTGTACTGGCTTTCTTACTTGTTCTTCTGGTGTACTTGCTTTCTTACTTGTTCTTCTGTTGACTGACAAACGTTCTTACTTTGGGTTCTGCCCGAACGGGATTCGAACCTAGGCGGTGAGAGGCACTGTGATCAGCAAGCACCGGTAGAGACCACTCAGCCACCTTGGTCCCTCGTCTCTTTAATAACATAATTTAAAAAAATCTAATTTTAATTTCACTATTTACCAACTTTTCAGGTGATGGCAGCCAGAGATTTACAGCCAATAAAAGAGATATGGGTGTTTTACCACCGTGGAACGAACTTTGTAGGATGATGAAGATTTCCTACTGCAGAAGTAACAGCTGATGTTACCATGGTAACAGAAATATGTGTTCATTTTAAAACACAACATTATAATAAAAACAGACAGTGGATTTTGTGCAATCTTCTTTTTCATGACGTGAAAAAAATTAGATAACATTTTTTAGATTCTGGATCAAAATTTAACACTTAAAAATATCTGCAGAAATACGTATTCCGCTTCGATCCTAATGGATTATTTTTCCTACACGGTGTTGCGGATTGTTATTAAGTAATTTGGTTTTTATGAATTAAATTCAATTGTAATGAAGTGTACAAGTTTCAATCACAATATTTCTGTTGTTCGGTGCAGAATTTTGTTATAATTCAATAAATAAGAAGAGATTTTCAATAGTAGTCTCTCACCACCATCAGTCTCAAAAAATGTTTAAACTACCAGTTGTACGTGACAACGTTTCTTTGTAACTTCTTTTTTTACGCTATGAAATCGGCGACATTTAGTTCTCACAGCTTGCTTGAAGTGGTCATATACATACATATATATATATATATATATATATATATATATATATATATATATATATATATATATATATATATATATATATATGATTTAATAAGCTGTATGTTCGAAGCAATGTACGCTGTACGTTCGAAACAATGCTCACTTGTTCTCGAGACCTTATTATCTTATTTGTTTTATTTATTTGCTTGAATTCTAGTTATTTCGCTTAGACTTTTAATGTGTTCAAAGCTACTAATTTCTTTTTGAAATCACAAGAACGATGAAATTACCTGTACTCCGTTATTATTATAATTATTATTATTATTATCATTACTGTTATTATTAATTAATTATTATTTTTTATTATTATTATTATTACTAATTTATTATTATTAATCATAATTATTATTTTATTAATTTTTTTCATTTAATTAATTAATTAATTAATTAATATTCTTTGTTATTAATTTATTCTTGTGACTATTGATTTTCGTTCGATATAGTTTGTTCAATATTGCTACCTACTAGCTTTCTCTGTGACATAGCTGTTTCGTCAATGCATATTTAATACCTCCAAAGTTCATTGAAAGAGGAAAATAATAGTTCTTATATTCTTATAATCTTTTGGACGATTCCTGCTGGCCGATTCGAAATGGGAAAAAAATCTTAAATAAAGAATATTTATGAGGGTAAGAATTGTGTGTTTTGACTTGGTTTAATTTCGTTACAACAAATTGGGTTATAGCAATACTATATTTTTGTAGGACATGAAACATTCGTGTTACCCTTTACCAGACACTGAGATCTCCTTTTTGACTCAGAGGTAAATCGACAGTCTCAAAAGCGTCATGTAATGTGTTCGAACCCCAGTCGAGGTATACACAAAATTTAAAAAATCGAAGATACTGCTTCCTCGCCTAGAGCGCGGCATTTGAAGGGCAAAGTATCAAATGGTTCACGCAAAAATGCTACTGGTGAGCGGTATGCTTCTTTGTGGCGTATTGACTCTTTAAGCGTTAAAGACGTTCTAAATCCGCGCTAGTGCAAGGTAGACGATAGTCACACATACACAGACTTGTTGTTGTATTTAGTAAATTTGCTCTCGTCGCTAACACCTGATTATTTGCTGACGTGACGTCGAATAACATTGCAACTGTCATTTGCTACTTTTTGAATGCATCATTTCATAAAAATTCAAAAAGTAGCACATGACATAACAAACCAACCAACAGACACTCAACGAAATATTGCAAAAGGCCAAGTCTGACCAAAACTTGAAAATTGGAAGTAACTGTTTTTTCGCCAAGCACTCGGCATTTAAACATAAAAGTCACAGAGTCCTTTAACGAGACCTTAAAAACCGATGTCCCGTGTTACAGTAGGCGTGGGACGCTAAAGAATCCTTTCTGCACATTGCCCTAAGCATACTGCAAATGTCAAAATTTCTGCCACTTCAAATATAGCTGGTGACGTTTTGATATAAGTGTTATATTCTTGACTGGGATGTCAACCCCCATTAAATCAAATCAAATCATTGACAGGATAAAATGTTTCCATTTTGCTAATACAGTCATCTATTTTTATTTCATACATTTCAAATGTTGTGAAAAATGTCAAAAGTACTTGTTCAAGTATTTTTTCATAAAAATTATAATCATGCGAAAAATAACAAAGACATGTCCTGATTTTTTTTTAATTACCGGAAGATGACAAGTTGAAAGACCCAGCTGGTTGTCAATAGGACAAAAAATCTCAATATTTAACTGAAATATTTATAACGTTGTAAAATGTTTACACTCGGAATTGGTTTTCTTAAAAGCTTCATTTTTTCCGAATAAACCGTGTTTTTTTTTTTTATTATTAAATATTGTTACTAATGGGATTTTTAAAATTATCTTTATTCAATGTATGTTACAGTAAATTTGATCGCCATAACCCTTTTTGAAAAAAAATTATTGTGCATTTATATTTATCTATTCATTTATTTTTAATTATATATATATATATATATATATATATATATATATATATATATATATATATCATTGTAAAAGTTAAAAAAAAGCGTTTAATAAAATGAAATGAAATAAAATAAAATAAATAAATAAATAAATAAATAAATAAATAAATAAATAAGTAAATAAATAAATAAATAGTGGGAAGCATAGCAATAGATAAAATTTGCATTTCCTATAACTTTATTCTGGTCGTAGTAAATTAACTGTTACGTAACACCTATCAATGATTTGACGAGATAAAACACGCGGTTGCTAAGCAACACATTTGTACGTGATGATGTCTAGAAATTGTTTAAATAAAGTTAAAGGGAAAGATATTTGGTCCAGTCGACGTCATTGGTAATTCGGAAATTTTTTTTCCAGAACAGTTATAAACGATTTATCAAAATCCATTTTTTTCCATTCTTTAAGACAACAGGGAAAATTTTGATAAAATTCAGGATTGCTACTATATATTATGCTGTCCATTGTTCGTCCAATGATCGAGGTTGTATTAACATAGGCGTTAATTTATAAACACTTAACTCCAAGAGACCGATTTGTCTTCATGTGTACATGATTAAGTAGTCCCTCAATTTAACAGAATGATCGGGATTATTAATCTAAAAACAATGTATGTCTCCGTAGTGAAATCAATCTCATACGGATGAAAAAATAAAATATGAAAGCAGGCGATTATTGGCTCAAAAAAGAGAGAAAAGAATAGGTTTAACACATATAGTTTAGCAAATCATCTAGTTGGACGTTTGGAATCGTACAAAGCATGTGCTTTGAGAAGGAATCTTAGCCGGGTTCGAATTAAATGGTTATAGATTCTAGTGTGAGAAGTTTGTCGGTTCACCTATTAAAACCTGGCACTCCGGCGTACTCCACATTTTTGGAACCGTCCTCATCAATATCAGTGAAAATTTTTGACATAGGCAGAAAATTCCATTACCTAATCCTTTCAGTATTGTAATGATACTTATAGTGACTTTGTCTAAAAGTAACAGTCTAAAGTAGTTTTTCTCAGAAGAATTGTGTATGATTTTCTCATAATGAAATAAAAATTATTCGTTTTTTGTTTTTTGAGAGAGAGAGAGAGAGAGAGAGAGAGAGAGAGAGAGAGAGAGAGAGAGAGAGAGAGAGAGAGTGTGTGTGGGTGTGTGTGTGTGTCCAATCTATTGATACATCGATGAACGCTTTTGTTAGAGAATGGAATTTCTAGAGAGGTTCCAAATGAAGGTTGGATTATTTTGTTAGAAATAAAATGATTAAATGTAACTATCGAGCAGCATATAGTCGCACCTTGGGGGCGAAAAAAAAATGGATGAACGATGTTTCTGATAACTTCTTTACTTATGGAATCAGATGCGATCTATGGATTAAGGTATGTCTAATTTTTGTCAAAAATTGTGCAATAGCTGTCTATGTACGGTAAATAAGAAACTTTACAAGCTTCTACTTCTTTCAGTTTTATGAGTGAATGAGTTTTATGAGTTGACCTGACATAGATTTGATTTGATTTTGATTTTATGGGTTTTTCCGTCCAGTCAAGAATGTTTTAATTATAGCGAGAAGTCACCACATAAGTGAAGTGACAGAAATTTTGACCTTTTGAGTGTACTAAGGGCACTGTGCATTGGTGGTTCTTTAACGTACCACACCTAACTTGACACGGGGCATCTGTTTTTAAGGTCTCATCCGAAGAGCCCGTAGCTTTCATTTCTAAATGCCGAGTGCTTGGCGAATGAAAAGTAAGACCCGGCCAGGGTTGAACCCCTTAAACGCCCACATACGAAGCGAGCACTCTACCAACTGAGCTACCGTACGTAGTGATTTCTACATGGCATAGAATATCAGCATTCTAGACAAACTTTGATGGACTTGTTCCTGGAGATACCCATGCTTTGTTTTATAATCATTAATTTACTGGTTATATGGAAGAAGTTGTTCAAGTGGAATCTAAACAGAATATAGTGTGTCAGACACAGACAAAAGAAAATTGGCATAAGCATTTTAATTACTTTGATTAGCATTTGGTATAAGCTTGAAAATTCACTCATTTGAGCTAATAGTAAATATTTTAGTGACCTTATAACGGCATGATTAGAAAAAAAATCAAAAATAAGAGATACTATAGATTTTAAATTACAGGAACTTTATGAAATGAAAGTACACTGTATCAAAACATCAGAAGTAAGTGTAATAATAGGAAGATAGTTGAGTTGAGTAATGGTGTTTAACGTCCCAGTCAAGAATATTTCACTCATATCGAGACGTCGCCAGCTTTAGGCGAAAGTGCAGAAATTTTGCCTGTGCGTTGCGCTGATGGCATGATACAGCAGGGTTCTTTATCGTGCAAAGCCGTGACACGAGACCTCGTTTATTTTAATTTCCCATCCGAAAGAACCGTGAATTTCATTTCGCTATGTCGAGTGCTTGGCGAAAGAACAATCTCTACACACTTTCAAGTCTTGGGTCAGACCCGGTCGGGGTTCGAACCCACGATCTCCCACTTACGGAGCGAGCACTCTACCAACTGAGCTACCACAGTGGTTAATAATAGGAAGACTTGCAACATTGTAAAAGTAACTATCTATAAGGCCAATTTAATTTAAATCCGAGTAGATTCTCATCCAGGTTGGACAAAAATTTTGGGGCGGGTGGGAGGGTTTTATTTTTATTATCTTTTTATTTTTTTTTACGAGAACTAGCACTCTCACATGGTTGACTAGTCCGAGAGATCTGACGTCGATTTTATTTTACTTTTCGACTTTTGTAAAATCGACGACTAATGGTTGACATCTACATCGGCAAAAGGACCCTTTTTGTCTAGACTATATCGCCGCTTATTAAATTGTACACCTCCAATAACTGTTAAGCTGTTGTCTGTTATATTTGCACGGTACCATGTCCGTACTTCTTTCGAACCACTGGCGCAGTGTCGAATCTAGGACGCGCGATTGCGTGATTCACGCATTGTTTCAAATAATCTCGCACATTTTTATAACAAAAATAAAAATTCTAAATGTTTTTTCTAAGCAAGAACAAGCAGTTAAGATTGCTTTAGATACTGTGTATTGGCTTGGTAAAGAAAACATTCCAACTGAAAAATACCCCTCACTTTTGGAGCTTCTAAATAAACACTGCAGTTCTGTTAAAGACTTGAACAAGGCCAAAAATGCAACTTACAATTTCAGAATTATTGCTAATGAAATGCAGCAAGCTATAGCTGATGCACTCATGTACGAGATAGTTGACAGTATGAAACAAGCACGATGGATATCAGTGTTAACAGATGAAAGTACTGACATAACTGTAAAAGGAAAGCTTATTATATATGTTAAATTTGTAGACATTAATTTTGATGTAAAATCTCATTATCTTCGTGACTTTGAGATAGGTGAAAAAGGTGCTGCCACTTTTACTGACATGATAACATCTGTCCTGAAAGAAAGAGGTATACCAGCAAATAAAATCATTTGCCTGGGTCTGATGGAGCGAGTGTCATGACTGGTGTAAAGAATGGTGTTTCTGCCCGACTTAAAAAACTTTCTCCATACCTAACAAACATTCACTGTGTTGCTCACAGACTGACTTTATGTACAAGTCAGGCAGCTACAAAATTAGATACACTGCAGCAGTACAAAACAGTTTTGACCAATTTGTATTATTATTTTAAAGGTTCCTCTGTAAGAAGTAGCAGACTTGCTAAAATACAAGAAGTGTTTGATCTGCCTCAAATTAAAGTGAGGGAGATGCATGACATAAAATGGTTTTCATTTTATAATGTTCTTGAAGGCATATACAAGTCCTGGGATGCTTTAGTTTGTTATTTTGATTCCACCTCCAATAGTAAAGATCCCAAAGCAACTGGTTTGAGGAAATCAATTTTGCAGTACAAGTTCCCTGCTATCACATAGATGCTGATGGATATAATCCCTATAGTTACCACTTTGAACTTGATATTTCAGAAAGATTCACTTGATGTTGCACTAATAAAACCTGCAGTATAGCTCATGCTATTTCTCAGTTAGAACTATACTTGGAGAAAAAGGATGGACTTTACACTGCAGAATTTAAATCTTTGTTGGTTGAACAAGATGGTGAAGTTAAACTTTATAACCATGCACTTGAACACGAAGTTCAACAAGAAAAACTTGCTGAATCCACAATAAGTTCATTTGTGGAAAATCTCATTAATAATTTACAGAAAAGATTTCCTAGTGATAGTCTGTCTATACTCTCTGCATGTGAGGCTTTAGCTATGAGAGATTTATCATTTGTTTCCCAGTCCGAAGACTTCCAGTATGGAACTGATAAAATTGAAATTTTGCTTGATCAATATGCAACACCCAAGGGTGATCCCATGATCCAGCCTCCTGTCAATGGAGATAAAGCTAAATCGGAATATGCTTTGCTTAAACCTCTAGTGTTGCAACAACAGTATCCCAGAGATAAACTTGATGTACTTTGGAAAATTATTTTTCAGTTCCACAAAGAACAATTTCCAAATTTAATAGAGTTGGCAACAATTGTTTTATCTATGCCAGTACAAACTGCAATATGTGAGAGAGGGTTCTCTGTACAGAATCCAATAAAAACTGCTCCTAGAAATAGACTGGGAGACGCCAGACTGAGAATTCTAATGACAATATCCATCGAAGGACCCAGTTTTAAAAAATTTGATTCTGAAAAGAGTTTTAATGAGTTTAAAACAAAAAAGAAAAGAAGAATTTTTCAGAAGTTAACATGTGACATTTATTCTGGAAATCAGAACTAAATATAAATTATGAACATGTCACATAGACTTACAGTTTTAATTATCAGATTAAATTTTCATCCCAAATTCTAAGTTTGCTTAGTTTTTTATGTTTGATCATGTAGTTCCTGACTTACTTTATGGAATCATCTATTTGTACTTTATTGTCTTGTCACTCGGTCTTCTATGTGGTGACAACTTTGCATTGCAAATATTTAATACTTTGGGTTTGTATTGAATTTGTAACTGAATTTTTCACTATGATAGTACTGTTGACTGACTAGATGAACATCTCAAAATCAGCCTAGAGATATGTTTGTTGTCAATACTTAATATCATTTGAACTTGAAGGCTCCACCATGACATTGTTGAATTGACTAGATGAACACCTCCACTCAATCCAAGAGATATGTTTGTAGGTGTCAACATAGCTGTTAACTGACTAGATAAACATCTCTAGTTGAAAACGGTGATGAAAAAGTTCTGATTATATGGCAATGTTAAGTTTGGCAAAGTAAAAACACCACTTCCCTGTGAACCTATACTTTGTATACACAGTATCTAAATAGATGGAAAAATAACAAAAAGTGAAATATGTTTAGAATTTTAATTTAATCAAAATATAATCTATAAGTCGGTTAACTTATAAACCCCCCCTACAAATTCAGAAATCCCCCCTATTTTATCCAAGAAGGGGGGACAAGTCACTCCTGTATTTTGATTTCTAGATTGGACACTGCTGGCGAGATGCATGCAAAATTAAGAAAACCATGCTCTAGCCGAAACATGTATGAAGCTGCTTTCGATTTCAACCTCGCATTTCCGTTTTTTACAGGAGTGCTTAAAACCCTTTTCTGAAACGTCACGGACTCGACATAACTCCGGAACAGACTTTGAATACGCCCTTATTGGTAACGAAAATAAAATGACTTGGGTGGGGGGGGGGGGGGGGGCAAATTTTCGGTAGGGCGGGTGGGGACGAGAATCTACCAATTCAGTTAAATTGGCCTAACTAACTGCAAACGAGACAGAAGTGTCACGGATATTGAGCATTGAGTAGTAATATGGTGTTTTAAGCCCAAGTCAATATTATTCTGAGGTAGGTGGTTCAAAGAGTTGGCGGAAAATTTGGTATCCAGAAAATAACCATAAGCATTTGCAATCGAAATGACAAACTTTTACAAACAAGGAATTTTCACAAATAGGATTTTAACAGATATTCGTACAGGGATCTTTTTGGGTGTTCTTAAAGCCTGGCCACTTAAATCCCCTAATGTGTAGAGCTAATCTTATTGGCAACGAGCAATAAGAATGAAGATATTTTGTCTTTATACCTGCATTTTTTATGTTAAAGGTTTTGTCTGGGTACTCCATTTTTCTCCACCCTCTTTGAACTCATATCTTCATAAAAGTAAAAACATCTTGACTACGGCATAAAACACTATAACATCATTTCATTTTTAATTATCAGAAATTATCAAATATTTATTTGTTAACTATCAATAATTAAATATGTATGTACTGCAGATCAACTCAGACAGATTTATAGCCTATTTTTTTCAACTTAAAAGCATAAAATATAAATTTATGTTCTGTAATGAAGATATACATGTAAAAGGATCCTTGAATCCCCTTGATGCTCACCTGAACAATTTGCAAAATCCCCTAATTAGATTCATTTGGTACAATGTTGACACCATAGTTGTGTTTTTACATATCACATAGAATTCACAATGTTTGAAGCAGCGGTCAACATTGCCGTTGGATATTGCAATTTCCACCGCTACGCACGGAAACTTACGACTGTCCATTACGGAAACTACCGAGTGATTCTACTTAAGATTACGTAAGCTATAGACCAGTAGCTTCTATAGTTCTTTATGAGATGCAATTTTACGCATTTTAAACAGACTTTGTCGGAATAAAAGCTGAAAAAATCCTGTTATTATGTATAATAAAGTAATAGTGCCCGTGGTTGAGGGAAATATAGAGGATTGTCTCAACTTGGGAACTATATCTCCCTCACGTATTGGCCTGAGAGATAATGAGTCCCTCAGGGAAACAATCCTCCATATTTTCCTCAACCAAGGACACTATTTATATATTACTATACCTCACTTGTAAGTCGTTGAAAAATACGTATAGTGATTGGTTTTGGGAAACCAACTGAATTATCATTCCTGTGTTCCGAACGACCTTGACCTTCACCTATCCAGACGATATGGACGAAACGCAACTGGGCTAGGATTTCAAGCAACTTCCAGAGTTGGAATGAAAGAGTTGGAAATTTTATTTAGTGTTCTTACATTGTTTCATTTTGTTCGGTATAATAAACAATTTATCGCCCTGGAGTGAGGAAGATATGAAGATTTGTCCACCCTCACCAGTTATATTTCCCCGAGGTCAACACCCTCAGGGAAATATGACTGGTGAGGGTGGACAAATCTTCATATCTCTTCACTCCAGGGCAATAAATGTGTAATACCCCATATAAAATCTACCTTTAAATTTCATAGGGACATATTTTCTACTTTTCATGGTGATCTACATTCCTTTGAAGTTTTATATTTATATCTTCAGAAAATATTAGTAGGGGGTATCAATATTCAAGTGGTGTTAAAATGGCATTTACATATCACGTTGCCTCTTACTTCCCAAGCTTAAACCCCAGACCCTAGTGAGAGAAAGTTTATCAGTTCACCAGCCAGAGGTCAGTAGTTTTTATTGGGTGTTCCAGTGTCCTCTACTATTTCCAATCTGGCCGTCTTGTTTCAATAAAACTATTTGGAATGAGTCAGAAAGCACCATTACATAACACCATAAAAAAAAAAAAAAAAAAAAAAAAAAAAAAAAAAACCCTTAAGGACGTTAACTCTTTATTAATAAAGAGGATTATGTTTCTTGTACGTTGCACTTTTCCTTATTCAGATTTATCAATCTATGAAGTTTCATGTTGTAATCTCTTTCAGATTCACACAAAATTGAAGAAATAACAAAGGGCAATAACTCCATAATTACACAAAGAGCTCTAGAGTTATCATTCTTGAAAAAGCATTTTCTCCGCAGTCATCTGTCTACCTGCAAAGTGTTATGTTGTTAAATTTGATAGTTTTTATGTTATGCTACAAAATTTTGGTAGAGGGACAGTGGACAGATAAATCAACCTATTGACAGACGAACAGGGCTGACAAGATAAACCTTCTCTCATATCACGACATTGTGCATTACTGATGGGAAAAGCGAGAGTTGTTTCCCTTAGGCCGATAACCATGCCTCGCCTGGAGCTAGCAGCCGGTCGCGGTGTTATCGGTTCTTTGGACTGAGACCTAAAGTATGAAAACATTTCAGAATATTTTTGGGCGGACAATAATGTTTTTCGAGAGTACAAGGTCGCGTCGTTTTCATCTTTACGTAGCAAACAGAGAACAGCAGATCAGGGACAGAAGTTAACCTGCTCGGTAGACTTACGTTAAATCTAATGATAGTCCTGCGGATGTTGCATCACGAGGTTGTACGAGTGGTGAGTTGCTGGAAAACTCTAAATGGTTCCGAAGACCAAACTTTCTTTGCACACGAACCCAACAAACTATGCGATTTTTAGAAGTTTTGAGATTAAACCAGATGATCCCGCGGCAGTTTCACAATTATTTCCTCATCTGAGTGTACACTCAACTCAAATATTCCCATTTTCTCTCATCAATATTTTTATTCTTAAATGTTACGACACAATATTTTGTTTTGTTCAACAAAACTACACTAAAAAATTAAATATAACATTAGATACTTTATTACAACTGTGTAATGTCTTAAAATTGACATTAAAATATTCCCGAACTTGAGTTGAGTGTACACTCAGTTGAGTGAATGATTGTGAAACTGGAGCCCGGAGGTTAAGAAATTTAAGTAGTGGCGACTAAGGCCACTGCTGTTTCAAAAGAGAGCTCTGAAAGTTTAAAGAGTTGTTGCGTAACAAGATTTTTAAAAGAGTTGAAGGGGAATCAAGGAATTATGAATAATGAGAAGTGTGGTGGCCTTTACTTAAGATCAGCTTCTTGTCCGATTTCTAATACAGTTTGAGACAAAAAGAAATATTTAAAATTTTGCACATGTTAACTAATTGTCATTTCGAATATTTTTTTTTTTTGTAAAATTTCTTAATTGTGCACATGACACATACTCAGGACCCCGTAGAGCGTCATATTTGCACATTTGGATGACCTTGATCTAATTTCAGGTATAATGACTTCTTGTGATGAATCATATAGAGTGCTAGTATTTGTTTCAATAGAAAATAGATTAAAGTTTTCGTGTACACTTCTAATTATTATCAATCACTAATTCACAAATACAATATTAATTTTAAAAAAATACAATAAAACCATGTCATATAATGCCTCTCGATGACTTTACAATATATATCGACAAAGGATTTATAAGTCAAAAAGTTTGTTTTTTAAATTTTTGTTTCTAGTTTTTTTCCCTAATATATTACAAACCCTCTTTATAATGCCAAAATTCAACTGTAAAAAGAGCAATACATCAAGTTTTTTTCGTTCTTTTTTTAAGTTTAGATTATTGAAACAATATTGAATATATAAAATGAGTTGACACATTTCAATCCATACTATATAACGTGTTTATACGACACGACGTCACTCAATCAACTGTTACACCTTTAAAAGTCTTGATACATGCCGTGATCACCCGATATATGTTAGGATCAGCCGATACCTGTTGTTATTACCTAATACTAGTCCAAAATATTATTGATTGCCCGATACATGTCTAATATATGTTATGATCATCCGATACATGTCCGATGTATGTTGTGATCACCCATATACATGTCCGATATATGTAATGGTCACACGATACCTGTTGTAATTATCTGATGCATGTCCGATATATTTTTGATCACCCGATGCATGTCCAATATATGTTATGATCATCCGATACATGTCCGATATATGTTGTGATCAGCCCCTATACATGTCCGATATATGTTACGATCACCCGATGCATGTTGTAATTACCCGATACATTTCCGATATTATACAATTATTGACTTTTGATGAGGTTAATACAAGGATTTATGACCCCAAAAGAAATGTTATATTTACCGAGGCCGTAGGCCGAGGTGAATATAACATTCTTTTGGGGTCATAAATCCTTGTATTAACCGAAATTTAAAGTCAATAATTGTTTTATTTTATGACTGACAGACAAGCGTCTTTCAAAACAATTCGTAACAGCTTCTGTTTTTATCCGCCATGATTTTCAGAAGATGCAATGAGATCCGATGCTTTTAAAGTAGATCAATTATGATTGGCTTATCAAAAACTTAGGACGACTTTGATTGGTTCTATTCTTGGACAATGGGAAATCACCGTCGTCTATTTTTAGGGACCTTGTGGGGCAATTTGGAACATGATATTACCCTCACGTGCAGAATTGCGCGGTGAACATAACGATCTGTCCACTGCAGCTTAACATGTTTTCAACCAATCAAAACTTAGTAAAATCAGTAGTCATATAATAAATGTTGTTATTACCCGATACATGTCCGATCTATGTTATGATCACCCGATATCTGATGTAACTACCCGATGCCGGACAATGCCTTGATGATGCCTGATATAAGTTTTAAACCCTATGATCGAAAAATAATTTAAGGAGCGGAGAAAAACAATTTTAAAGTTTTATCATTTTTTTCATAAAGAAATGTCAATGCAGTCCATAACAATGATGCAATTCATGCCTTATTTCAATTCAATTACTTTGTTTTTCTCTCTCTCGTCGATGCTATGACGTCACTGTTTGACGTAAATCATCAGAGTGTCTGCCAATCCGTAAGCTAAAGAAAAAACATTATAACAACCAGTTAGTTCGGTGTAAAATATTTGTAATCGTAATCATTAGTATTCCTTTCACACACACACACACACACACACACACACACACACACACACACACACACATATATATATATATATATATATATATATATATATATATATATATATATATATATATATATATATATGGTTTAAACATAAAAAAGAGTTTTGTTTGTTACTATGCAAATCGAAACTATTTAATAAAAGACATAATGACGAAATAATAATGAAACCTTGATGTGTAATTTGGGGATTCCCAATAATTATTTATTAATTACCATTTCCTTGACTAACGACATTTATTTTATTTAAACATGGAGAGTATATCGACAATGATATGGAATAAATTAAATAGATTTGTCGGAACGAAGGAGCAAATTTTAATCGTGAGACGAGACTTTGAATTAAGTGAGTGTATGATTAATAGTACAAAGAATCAATTTTACGGGGTTTGTAAATGGAGTGGAAGTAAAGCAGAAGGATTGCTATTACCAGGAAGTGACAGTGATTGCATGATCATTTTTGAAAACATCTCCCTGTTGGATTCTATACTGGTCCTGTATCATACAGTGATATCATAATGGATACAACCGATATTAAACCTGGATTTGTTCGACTTTTTTGTCACGATTCTGCGAGATTCCCTGCTTTCATTTCTTCTGCAATAGTTAAAACTAATAATGGTTTTTTATTGTCAAGCTTAAAATATCGTGACTTGGTTGTTGATTTAATACAAAAAGTCTTCCCTACTTCAGTGGCGCATGGGCCGTGTTCGACATTTAAGTTACCGTTAAAGATGGAGTTTGACTTACTGGCTTGCTTCTCGTGTAAAACATGGCCAGTTGTAGCAAATGAATGGGTTGTTAGATATAGAAAAAATAACTGGCCACCACGTGATTTGATTTCAGATATAATACGTGATGGCTGTCTTGTTGTACCTATAGGGAATCCGCACTCAAAAGAGAGTCACATTCAATGGCGAATTTCGTTTTCAATGGCCGAGAAAAAACTAATTCATTCAATGAACCATACGCAGTTCCTTTGCTATGGTTTGATGAAAT
This sequence comes from Tegillarca granosa, assembly GCA_029721355.1. NCBI lineage: Eukaryota > Metazoa > Mollusca > Bivalvia > Arcoida > Arcidae > Tegillarca > Tegillarca granosa. The sequence goes on along the minus strand of CM056612.1, from coordinate 5,539,893 downwards.
TGTATCTAAAACATGTGATAAATTCAAATGCAGAGGTTAAAGATTTGATTTGTTCGTATTTTCTCAAAACCTGTCTCTTTTATTGCATTGAGGAAGAACACATCAGTTGGGACAAAGAATCTTTTCTCGACTGTTTTTGGACATGTTTTCGAAGATTAATCAAATTGGTAAAAAATGAATACTGTCCAAACTTTTTCATCAAAGAAAATAAAATGTTCGAGGGCAAGGTTTGTGGAGAAAAAAGTGGAATATTACTTAGCTATTTAACTGAACTTTACCATGAGGGATTATATAGTTTATCACGGATTCCTTGTTTGTCAGAGTTACTGCTTTGTAACATGTATGGAACAGTACTTACTGGAAACACTTTAACTGATGCAGAAAGGGAATTTATTTGTGATGTAGAAATATCACCTTGTTTAGAAAAAGGATGTGAAACTAAGGACGGTATTGAGTGTTTGAGGCTCCTTACAGCTATTGCTGATATGGTACAAAAGTCAACCAGAAAAATTGACAAGGCAATGCTTACAATAAGATATCACTTAACTGTTTATTACTTTGTTCAACTGGTGTATCAACAAATATGTACGAATGAATCTAATAAAAACAATTACAAGTACATGAAACAAATCGAATCCCTCATTGTACATAACTGCATGAGCATTAATAAATGTAACGGTATGTTGCTATTGGTAACTTTGCGTTATTTAATGAGAAAATATAAGAAGGTTGTCAAAATTGTTCAGAAAGTTGTGAAAAAATTGAAATGCTCTATCATTTATAAGGGGATAACATACACCTGTGTATATAATAAGCAAGTTTACATGAATGAAAAATGTGTCAAAGGTTTAACGCTATATCAGAAGCTAAATTGTGACATTTTTGCTTCAACTTATTGTTGCCTTGTTGACTGCAAGTTATATCCATCAGAGATAGAACAAGAACTTCTTCAGCATTCTATACGAGACATAACGTTCATAAATCCAATGTTGTATTCATATGTTTTGATGTTCCTTTCATATCTCCATATGGAAAGCAAGCAAAACATGATTGACACTTTAAGTGAACTCTTTACTACGATTTATGATATTTATGATAAAGACAGAAAAGATAAAGTAGAAGCCCAGTTAGCACTTTCTCTGTTCAAGAAGTGTATTCAACTTTTTGAATCATGGCATGACAATAATGCAACGAATAAACAAAAATTCAAACGTTAAAATAGAAAGCTACTGAATGCATTGATTTAAAAAAATACTGTCTTTTAAAAAGTAAGATTAATAAAATTTCAAAAACTTGCAGAAGACATTACTTCGAAGAAAAAGTATTAGATAATGTGTATGCATTTTATTTTTATTTTGTGTTGGTGTATGTCCTTTAAATTTAGAATCTATAGTTAGAAGAAAAATATTTTAAACAGCACATAAATTGATACATCAAAGTAAACGTTTTGATACTACAGCTTGACTAATAAAATACTAAAAATAAATATAAGCTTGACTTAAAACTTACAATTAACTACTATTTGCTACTACATGTATTATTGTTGATCTGTGGAATTCCCTTTATATTATATGTTTTATAAATATTGTGTTATCAATGTGACTAATCTATGCCTTAAGGAAACAGTTTATATAAGTGGTTACACACTTGCTACTGATTTTTTTTTTTTTTTTTTTTTTTTTTTTTGTCATTGGTTTCAAGATAATGTAATCATATATTAAACTAAACTACGGAAATTAAATTTCTTTTACATAGATTTTATTTTTTCGGTTTCACAAGTAATTTTAGTAAATAATACACAACAAAAGTCTATTGTTTGTATAACTATTTTACTTAAATACGAACATCAAAGTAAACGTTTTGATACTACAGCTTGACTTAAAACATACAATTAACTACTATTTGCTACTACATGTATTATTGTTGATCTGTGGAATTCCCTTTATATTATATGTTTTATAAATAGCGTGTTATCAATGTGACTTAAAAGTGGTTACACACTTGCTACTGAATTCTTTTTTTTTATATTTTATTTTATTTATTTATTTATTTTTTATTTCATTTTTTTGTCATTTGTTTCAAGATATTTTAATCATATATTTAAAAACAATATGTGTAAAAGAAACGAAGGAAATTACATTTATTTTTCATAGATTTTTCTGGTTTCATAAGTTATTGTAATAAAAAATACACGACAAAACTCTATTGTTTGTGTTACTATTCTACTTATCAAACAATAAAGCATGTTTTGTGTGTTTTAAAACAAAAACTTACTTAAAAATATGTTTAAACTAAACTTAGGCAATTAAATGATTTACACAGAGAATTTTTCCGGTTTCATAAGTTATTTTGATAAATAATACACGACAAAAGAGACAAAAGGCTATTGTTTATGTAACTATTTTACTTATCAATGAATAAAGCATGTTGTGTGTGTGTGTGTGTGTGTGTGTGTGTGTTTTAGTTTGTTTGCTTTAATGTATTATGTAATGGGTGCATCAAGGATTTTGAAATAATAATTGTACTTTTAAGGAATAACTACATGTGTAATGAAAAAGTGTACATATCGTTTATCATGTTATGACTCAATAAACTTGTTAAAACATAAGCTATTCCTTATAATTTAATTTTAAACGCTTAAATTAAAAACATAAAACAATGTTTTGCTTAATTTTTATTTTTTTTTAAAATAATTGAAATAGAATAACCTCTGCGTTGGAACTATCATCAACAAACAGTTTCAGCCAATAAAATAGAAAGACTCTTCAAAAGTCATACGTCACATCATTCATGTTTAGCGTTGCTATGGTTGCATAGTTTATCGAAGTATAATGTGAAAAACGATCGCGTGAGTCTACGTTGTGTTTGTATTGCAGTATGATATAACCGAATTTAGAAATTAAATCATTTTTTTATCTAAGGGAGATAATTATAACTATATACACTGGTAAATTGCCGTTTTTAAGTATATATATTTTTAAAGTAATATAACGGTACATGTATGTATAGATGCGTTTTAAATGATTTACTTGTATATTTGTATATTATTTCGTTTCGGTATTTTGTTTATTTATTTATCTATTTGTTTTTGTTGAGAATGCCATATATATAAGTAGATGAAAACGTAGTGTTCTGTTTAATATAAATCAGCAAAATTTGCAGCCGTTTTAATTTTTAAACATTATTTTAAACTTAAGTTTGTTCTTTCATGCAAAGCATTCCTTAGCTGGATTTTGATTTTGAAACTTTCAATTCATTATATTTTAAATGTTTTGCTTATCATTTTTTTTATCTATCAACACTGTCGACCCCGGTATCTCTGATGAGAAACGAATTTCAAAACTGTACACATATAACACATCAAAATGAAACAAGTATTTTTGTTAAACATTAATTAATTAATTTTTTTAATAAATGACCTCGATTATGATTTTATGTTCATATTTGTGTCCTGAAATTTCTCTTGCTAAAAATCGAATGGTTAGGTGGCAGCTGTTAACCGATTCGTCAACAACCTAATAGAATAAGACACATATAGTAAAAAGTACATAGCTGAAGGTGGCTGCAGGATAGGGAATTAAAAATAATAATTATCAAAATCTTTTCACCACCCTGATTGGTTCCAAGTAACTTTTATACTCCAAAACTCTATTTTTAAATACGTTGTTCATCTCGCTCTACTCAGCTGACACTTGGCATTAAGTGATGGTGCTAGGTGGGCTTTTCATAACTTTTAATCTTTTAAGATTCCCACTCCTAAACTATATATTTTCTGGTTCCTTATAATAAAAAATAAAATGTACCAGTTAACAAAATTTTCAGCTGCCTTAAATTGTAAAATTTGTTTAAAACTAAGGTTTGTTCCCTCCTGCAAAGCATTCCTAAGCTGGATTTGGATTAATATAATTTTGGAACTTGAGATTCATTAATTTTCAACTGTTTGGCTTATGTTTTTTATTATCAAACTTTTCGGTCTTAATTTCACTAATTAGGAATGAATTTCCGAAGTGTGCACATCTGGCACATCAAAATTCAACTGGTATTTGTGTTATATATTCATACTAATGAAGGACACATAAGGTCATTTCCTACTGTGGAGAAGGGCTACGTGGTGCTATGTACAACGTTTAATTGGTTGCGATCACCACTCCTTAACTGTGTATTTTATGGTTCCTTATGTTAAAATGAAAATATTGATACTAATTAAATAAACCTAAGGTCATTCTAACTGTGGAGTGGGGCTGGATGGTGTTATGTATACGTGTAGCTTTTATATAGTTGAGATTCTTACCCGTTAACTGTTATTTTCTGGTTCATTATGGACATTTGAGTGAAGTGATCATAATAAAGCAAAGTTGTTTCAAAAGAGGGATGGGGGTTACGTGGATATAGTTCTTAACCCCCACCCTCACTTTTGTTACTGCGAAGAACCACCATCCTTAAAACATAATTGATTTTATTCCTTCAAGCAAATCTACAAGATTTAACTCCTAATCAATGAATTGATGAATCAATAGCATAATTACATGTTTATCAGAATTATGTTAAATTGCTTTAATTCCTTGGTCAATCCTGTATTGCATTTGTAGCTTCTGGCCACATAACAACTCAATCAATTGGTTGCGTTAGTTACAACTCTCACATTTCGTACTTAGCTTGCTATTAATCAAAGTTGATTACTTTACCAATCAAAATGCATCAGGTGATTATAACTACCAATTTTGTTTTTACAGCAAACCATAAAACCTGATTTGGGGTGTTCAGAATTTCTGTCAATAAAAAACATTTACCAAGATGACAATAGTAAATGAATCATGGATTCTGGCTATGATTTAATACAAAACAAAAATATAAATAACACTAAATTAGCATTTTTTTAAAAAAAAAAAAAAAAAAAAAAGACTTGAATTTTTGATGTGAAAAAATAAAAATTTCCTGAGTTAATTAAGAACTGGTAAAAAGTTAAGTAACTGGTTCCCTGTATAATGCGACACAGGGCATGTCAGTGGTAGTGACCGCCTCAAAAGCAGGAAGTCCTGGGTTCAAACCCCGACTGGATCATATATAAGAGATATAAGATATTGCTTTCTCGCCCAGAGCTCAGGAGAATAGAGTATTGACTGGTTTATCTGGTGCCAGATATCTGTGTCCACAGCAAGTTAAAAGTCTAAGAGCATTCAATGCCGTTGTTAAATTAAAATGCTCTAACGACTTTATATTTAACTTCAGAATTTTGGACAAACCTTGTTTTTTTTCTGGGAACAATATGTTAATTTAGTCTATGTTTAATTCTAGTTCTCAAAAAAAAAAAAAAAAAAAAAAAAAAAAAAAACTTAAACCGCCCAACCAACAAACAAAAGAAATCAATCATTCATCAAACCAACCCAATGAAATATTACCCAACCAATTAACTATCCAACCAACCAACCAATCAATACTTCAACGCCACAATGAACCCACTTATCAATTAACCATCCAAACAACCAACCAAGCGACATCTCAACCCCCAGTGAACCAACTTACCAAACAACCATCCAAACAACCAACCAATTGACATCTTAACCCAACAATAAACCCACTTACCAAACAACCATCCAAACAACTAACCAATCAACACTTCAACCCCACAATAAACAACACACTTATCAATCAACCATCCAAACAACCAAACAATCGACACTTTAACCCCACAATGAATCCACTTACCAAACGACCAGCCTAAAAAACCAACAACCAATCAACACTTTAACCCCACCATGAATCCATTTACCAAACAACTATCAAAACATCCAACCAATCAATACTTCAACCTCACAATGAACCCACTTATCTATCAACCAACAAAACAACTAACCAATCGACACTTCAAAACCACAATAAAAACACTTATCAATCAACCATCCAAACAACCAACAACTCAACACTTCAACCCCACAATGAACCCACTTACCAAACAACCAAACAATCGACACTATAACCCAACAATGAACCCAATTACCAAACAACCATCCAAACATCCAACAACCAATCAACACTTCAACCCAACAATGAACGCACTTACCAAACAGCCAACAACCAATCGACACTTCAACCCCACAATGAACCCACTTACCAATCAACCATCCAAACAACCAACCAATCAACACTTCAACCCCACAATGAACTCACTTACCAAACAACCATCCAAACAACCAACCAATCAACACTTCAACCCCACAATGAACCCACTTACCAAACAACTATCCAAAAAACCAACAACCAATCAACACTTTAACGCCACAATGAATCCACTTACCAAACAACCATCCAAACATCCAACAACCAATCAACACTTCAACCCAGCAATGAACCCACTTACCAAACAACCATCCAAACAACCAACAACCAATCGACACTTCAACCACACAACGAACCCACTTACCAATCAACCATCAAAACAACCAACCAATCAACACCTCAACCCCACAATGAACTCACTTACCAAACAACCATTCAAACAACCATCCAATCAACACTTTAACCCCACAATTAATCCACTTACCAAACAAGCATCAACACAACCAACCAATCGACACTTCAACCCCACAATAAACCCAATAATCAATCAACCATCCAAACAACCAACTAATCAACACTTCAACCTCCCAATGAACCTATCTACCAAACAACAAACCAACCAACCCTATTACCAAATAACCAACCAATCAAACCTTTTACCAACCAACCAACTAACCCTATTACCAACCAATCAACCAGCCAACCCTAGTATCAACCAATCAACCAACTAACCTTAGTACCAACCAATCAACCAACCAATCAACCAACCAACCAACCCTGTTACCAACCAACCAACTAAACCTACTACCAACCAATCAACCAGCCAACCCTAGTACCAAACAATTAACCAACCAACCTTATTACCAACCAACCAACTAACCAACCCTTATACCAGCCAATCAGCCAACCTACCCTATTACAAACCAAACAACTAACCAACCAACTTACCAGTCAACCAATCAACCAACCAACCCACTTACTAGACAACCAATCAACAATCAGCCAACCACTTTCCAGTCAACAATCAAAACAATCAACCATCCAAACAACCAACCAACCAATCAACCAACCCATTCACCAGTCAACCAATCAACCAACCAACCAACTAACCAACCAAGAAACACATTTCCAGTCAACAACCCAAACAACCAACCAACCAACCAACCAACTAACCCACTAACCAATCAACTAACCAAACAACCCACTAACCTAACCAACCAACCCACTAACCTAACCAACCAACCCACTTACCAGCCAACCAACCCACTAACCAATCAACCAACTCACTAACCAATCAACTAGACAAACAACCAACAAACAAACCAACCAACCAACACATTTCCAGTCAACCATCCAAATGACCAACCCACTTACCAGTCAACCATCCAAATGACCAACCAATGAACCACACCACTAACCACCAGTCAAACATCCAACCAATCAGCCACACCACTTACCACCAGTCAAACTTCCAACCAACCAAACAACCAACCAACCAACCCACTTACTGGTTAACCATCCAAACAACCAACCAACCAACGCACTAACCAATCAACCAACTAAACAAACACCACACCCAACAACTAACTAACCAAATTACTAGTCCAACCAACCAACCAACGCAATTACCTGTGAACCAATCAACCAAAAAACACATCAATTAATTACGACATTATTGCAATTCGGCATTAATTTTTTCATATTGATTTCCCTTTTTTCTTTCCTTTTTAAGCGGTTAGCGTATACGCTAATCGCTTATTGGCATCGTGTCTTGCAGGAAGTGATAGGTCAAAGCGACTCCTAGCGGTAACCTTAGACCTTTGACCGAAGATTCCTACATGCTGTTTGGGGAGATATCTACTATGCCGCGCCTACTCCCGTCATGCCTTATGCCATGCCGTGTAGTTTCATTCACAAAACGCCTATGAATAACTTTATGTTTACTTAGTGTCGCAACGATGACCTAACAGACCCCAGTGACAGTGTGCATGCTTCCCGTGTAGTATCGATTATAACACAGCAGCATCCACTGTTTTCATCGAGAACTCCGACATGAATAAGTAAGTTGTTGTAATCTAACTTGAGGTTTAAATTTTCAAAAGTTATATAATCAGACAGGGAAGATACAAAATAGTTAAACGAAGAAAGAAGAATTTTGTGGTTGGCTTGTCGACATCAATCGCAGAAATGACACATCACTGGATCCGATGGCAGATCATTTCATCACCGGTAGTATGTTACTGATATACTGTACTGGAATATATTTGTATATTGTTTTCTGTTTTCCTGCATTCAGCACTGCCAAAATTAAGTGAAAACGCCTATAATGACAGTACCGATTTTGAAAACTTCTGTGGAAATTACTAAGTATCTCTAGTTTTTTATTCGCCCCATACGACTGGAGTTAGCAACTCTACCATTTATCTGAAAACTGTTGGCAGTTTCACTGTTCTACGTGTTTCCTATAATTGAGAGAAAGGGAGAGAGAGAGAGAGACAGAGTATAGTAATGGTGTTTTACGCTCAGTCAAATTCTTTAACTTATTTCGAAATGGTCAGTCAGTTCTGGGATGGTGGAGGAAACCGGAGTGCACAAAGAAAACCACCGACCTTTGTCAAGTGTACTGACAAACTTTCCACACTAGGATCTGTCTGAGGCACTGTGATCCGTAAGTGTGTGCTTTAGAACACTTGGCCACTGGGGCCCCTTACCTGTAATTGATATTTATTCTTTGTGTAAACTCTAATGTCAGTTTACCAGGAAAAGAATTTATTATAATTATTATTTTTATTATTGTTATTATTATTGGTATTATTATTATCATTCAGGTAAACCATCTTAACTGTATGACTGATCAAATCCAGACTGGGCTCATACTAGTAAAGTAAACAACTTAACAGCGAGAAATTCACAGAAGAAATGAAAAAGTCTGATAAAGACTTTGACAGGTATTAATAATTTGTAACAAATACTGGGATGTAGAGTGCTCATCCCATCATTCTTATGTGGAATAAAGTTTGTATACATACCATGGCTTATGGTAGAACAGCAATGAAACAGAACATTTTTAGTTCTGGCCTTAATCTAGGACAGTCACAGGTCATATTTTGAATTGCCTTTCTATGCATAGTAAACAGGTTTTATGAAATAAAAAGGTCATGACATACACTAATGCTTTACATGGAAAAAATGTGGAGTTAATAGACTTAGTCAATTTCAAATCATTGCAAATTGCAAAATTTCTCAGTAAAGCTGGATAATCACAAATTATATTATAGAAAGCTTAAGTATACAATTTACATTGAACTGTGAGGTTGTAAATACATTTTATCAAGAAAATTAAAAACTTTTTCAGAAGTTTTATTTTTACAGACAGATGAACTGTGTGTAAAACATGTCTGATTATACTGTAGCTTGAGAAATCTCAATTTAAGTAAAATATATTGCCACTTGCACAACTTTATAGCAGTAACACTAAGATTGACCACCTGGCAATTTGTTTTTGCTTCATCCAGTTATACCCAAAGGTCTCGAGATCCTTTTTCAAGTAAATGTGTAATTAAATTTTTAAAATTTGTTTCTTTTTTTCATTGAGTTATACTCAGAGGTCTCGAGATCCTTCAAATGTGATATTCAGTATATTCTCAGGAAAAGTTGTTATTATTTAAAAAAGTTTTTGTTTGTTTTTTTTTCTATTTTCAGGAATAACAGACTGAAGGAGCAACAAGCAAATAAAGACAGACACCATGCGTCTAAGGCTTTATTTGAAAACAGTAGATCTGAACATGATACCATAAACCAGAATGCATCCTTATTTGTAAAAATGGACACCTTTGAACCAGACAAGATACAACACTTGAAAACACAATAACCATCTATTGACAAGAGTCAAATTGACAATGAAATGGATTGATAACTGAGAATGCCCATAATTATCAAAGCAAGGTTTTTTGAAAGTAAATTCTGCTAAAAGACAAATTGTGCTTTTTCTTAATACACAAGTGATATCTTTTCAGACATATTGTGTTGTGTTAAACTTTACTTTTAAATATTCTTTTATATCCAATGACCATATGCCCTTAATAAATATACATGTATTTCCTTTTGTAACAATATAAAGATTAAGACGATAAACCAAAAACATTAACATGAATTGGAACTTGTTTCTATTAGGAACATTTTTAGATCACCTGAGCACATACCGGTAGTGCTCAAGTGAGCTATTGTGATGGGTCAATGTCCGTCGTGTTATCGTTTGTGTGTCGTGCGTCAACTTTTGCTTTTTAACACTCCAGAGGCCACAAATTTAGTCCAATCTTTATCAAACTTACTCAGTATGATCTTCTTGACTAGCGCTAGCTCATTTTCATATATTGGCCATACTGGTTCAATAAAAAGGTTACTAGGTCAATTTATAGAAAAACCTTGTTAACACTTCTGAGGCCCAAATTTCAGCCTAATCTTCATCAACCTTGCTCAGGATGATGCTCTTGACAAAAGCTAGCTTAAGGATGTTTAAGGGTCATGTTGGGTCAGTAAGTAGGTCACTAGGTCAAATTATAGAAAAGGTCCAATTTACTAAAATCAAGCTGAGTGTACATCATTTCAGGTGAGTACCGCCTTCATGGTCCTTTTGTTTTTTATGTTGCTGTAAATAAAATTTTCTGCAGAAATTTCTTTCCATATTATTAAAGTACCCTAACATTGGGGCCTTGGTGGACAAGTGGTCTAAGTCACATGCCTACATCATTATGTTTGCTCAGTTGGTAGAGTGCTCGCTTTGTATTAGGGAGGTTCGGGGTTCAAAGTCAGACTGGGTCTGACCAATACTTGAAAACTGGTAGTGACCTTTTTTTGCCAAGCACTCTGCATTTAGTAATGAAAGTCATGAGGTTCTTCAGAGTAGACCTTAAAAACTGAAGTCCAGTGTCATGACAGGCATGGCACCCTACAGAACCCTTCCAGCACATTGCCCTAACCACACTGCAAAGGTAAACATTTCTGTCACTTTATCTACAGTTGGTGAGGTCTCCATATAATTGAAATATTCTTGATTGGGACGTTAAACCTCATTAGATGAAATTGAATCACATGCTCACAGATCAAAGTACATCTTACTGAGTAGGTTTGAATCCCACAGTGACAGAACCTAGGATGAGAAAGTTTTACAATTGCTTGTTGAAAGCCTTTGCCTATCTCCAGGCACTCCAGTTTACTCCATCAGCTTAGGACAGACTACCTTGCTAATTATGTGAAAGAATCAGTATCTTGACAGGGTTTAAAACACCATTTGTCTCTCCACTCTACTCCAGTATACCCTGAATAGAACTAGAGTAGGCATATAATATCAGAAAACTAATGAATATTGGCATCATTACCACCTTTTCACAAACTAGGATGAATAATCATAGAGACAAACATGCAGCATTAGTTTTTCAAATTACTGATATCAACTTGTTTAGATTAACTTTCAGAATACATTGTATTTTATTTTAGTTTGAAAACAACCAATGAAAGTCATAATTTTTATTACAAATGCAGGAACAACTAATTGTAACAATATCACTATGGTGTTACATTGTATGAACTCATCTACAGATTTATTTCATATAAACATTTTTCCAAATTGTTCCTTTCTTGAGTGGCATGTTATGTAATTTGGCTCTATTCAGCAAGTTTTATGCCTTCACTGAAGAAATTTAGTTCATACAAATAATCTAATGCATTAAATGAGAGGTTTGTTGGTTTTATTGCTGTTTAATCTTACATTAGCAATTTTCCAGCCAGTCATGACAAGAGGAAGTTAATTAATTTCTTAGGATAAATTAAAGAACAAGTTTGTGTATGTGAGATGTGCAAGCATGTTTTATTGTTTGCCATACTCAGTGATTTTCACATGCTAGCTCAAAGTCAGTCTGCTTTATACAAGCACCCAACTCTTATTCACATGATGTCAGTGTGTCAACCATCGGTGCTCTCTCCTTAAGTTTAATTCTTATGATTGACCTTTTGTTTTTTTTGTTTTTTTTTTTTTTTTGAAAATTGCAATGCAGGCATTATTTTTGATGAATTGAGACATTTTTGTCTGATGGAAGCAAAATCCAAATGTCAAGGTCATGGCATTTTGATTACCTGAGCTTTAAAATGCTATATCATGACTAAGTTAAAAGATTTTGACATGGAAGATAACCTTTTGATGTTTCTTTTTTTGGAAAATTGCAATGCAGGCATTACTTTTTGATGTATTGAGACATTTTTGTCTGATGGAAGCAAAATCCAAATGTCAAGGTCATGGCATTTTGATTACCTGAGCTTTAAAATGCTATATCATGACTAAGTTTAAAGATTTTGACATGGAAGATAACTTTTTGATGTTTTTGCAGTGCTCTCTGTAATTAAACCAGATCAAAGATCATGAGTGATAAGAAATAAGATGTTGGTCTTCCTGTATTTAGGTGCTTAGTTTTGATATAAGACATTACTTCATAATTACTGAATAAGATTTTTTGTTGAGCGATATTTTGTTACTTTCAATAAATATTCATTTTGTTTATTGCAGCTTACAAAGTCTTAAAGTGGATTTTATTTAGTATCAAAACACTTTCACTGGTCATTTTCTTTCAGATGCATCTATTTGATCCCTTATTTTGAAATAAAACTGAGGAATGGGGTAATGGTGATTTACATACTACCACAATCACAGTTAACAGTCTAGTCAAATGGGTTCTGATCTAAAACTGATTACAACATCATACATTTTGTTACAAATGTAACGCCCATATTTACAAAAAGCTAAGGGTCAACCAAAACCTCATCAAAAGGCTGTACATTTTTTGAGAAATTGAATACCGCCAGGTACTTTTTTGAAAGTGGGATAATCAAAATTTATCTCAACTTTCAGAGCTACCAGGCTAACCGCTTTCCAGTACTTTCAGTACTTTGATTTCTTTACTGTTGTATGTTTCGTCATATTGTTTATAGGGGCCTCGGTGGCCGAGTGGTCTAAAGCGCGCGCTTACGGATCACAGTGCCTCTCACGGCCTGGGTTCGAATCCCACTCGGGACGGATCCTAGTGTGAGAAAGTTTGTCAGTTCGCTTGACGGAGGTAGGTGGTTTCTCCGGGCACTTCGGTTTCCTCCACCATCCCAGAACTGACCGCCTCGAAATAAGTTAAAGATTCTTGACTGGGGCGTAAAACACCATTACTCCACTTCACTGCATATTGTATATATGTTTTGTTACATTATTATGTTATCTTTCATATTATCATACCGATTTGATATCTGTTGTTCTATATTTATTTGTTTTATTGTTTTGTTGTTGCATTTGTTATTATTATTACTTTTGTTCTAATGAGTTTTGTCATGGCAATTTGTCGTTTTCTTGACGTGTTTCTTTGAATTGGTTTGTTTAAATATATGATTTTATTGTTTTTGATAATAATATGCTTTGTTATATTGTTGTATTGTATTGTTTTGTATTGTATTGCATTGCATTGCATTGCATTGTATTGTATTGTATTGTACTGTATTGTATTGTATTGTATTGTATTGTATTGCATTGCATTGCATTTAATTGTATTGTATTGTATTGTATTGTATTGTATTGTATTGTATTGTATTGTATTGTATTGTATTGTATTGTATTGTATTGTATTGCATTGTATTGTTCCATGATATTGCGTTTCATTAATTTGTTTCGTAATCTTCAAATGTGTTTGTTATATTGTTTATTGTGTTTTCAATATTATAAATTATAAGATCTTTCAGGGCTTGATTCTTAACATTTCTGGAATGACTCGCCATCAACGAAAAAAAACTTTAATCTTCTTTAGGCGAACTTCAATAAATATTAAATATCTGTGCTGAAACGTTTTCCAGATTAACCATTCAAGGTCATGTTGGTTTTACATAGACATCGGTCCAGCTAGAAGCATAAATTTGCTACATGTACTTTGAACGTAAATTAGAGAAGTTTGAGAAGTTTGGTGACCTTTACTTAAGATCAGCTTCTTGTCCCAATTCTAAGAGAGTTCCAGACAAAAAGAATATTCAAAATTTTGCACATGGCATATACTAAGGACCCCGAAATGCGTCATATTTGTACATTTGGATGACCTTGACCTAATTTTAATCTTGATGACCTCTTGTTTTGAATCATATAGAGTGCTAGTATTTGTTTCAATAGAAAATAAATTTAAGTCTTTATATACAGGTCTAATTATTATTCATCACTAAATCAGAAATACAATATTTATATTTTAACAAGTACAATAAAACCATTTTCAAATGCCTCTCGATAACTTTGCCGCTTCAATTATAGTCAAATTATATTGAAATCCCAAAGTGTTTTTTTTTTCACGTTTTCGTTTACAAGAGGAGAAAATATTGTTTGGTTCCATTAAAAAATAAGTGTCAAAGGTACAGTGCCCGCGTGGCTACTCCTAGCCATCACAGGTAACCTCAAAAATGTCTCAAGGTCACTTTTGACCAATGCCCCCTGGCCATATTTGTAGTCCGACCAGGCCAAAATTCAGCAATCTGAGTCAAACAATAATAAAATTATTGTAATAAAAATTTCATGAAGACTAAGCCAGTTTTAAGGCAGTTATTGCATTTTCTATCTGTTCATAAAACACCCCCTCGCGAAATTTGTCACTTATTGCCAAAGTCTTGAACTTTAACCTCTGTGACCTTAAAATGAAGATCAAATGCAAAACCAGGAGGTTGTGTGATGACGAGTTATTAGAGGTATCTTATTTTATGAAGATAAAGCCATGTTTTATGTTTTCATAAACAACCCTCTATCAGCCAAACCAATCATCAGAATCGGCCGATTATTAAACTCCGGTTAAAATACCAACTGCCTCGGTAAAAATTTAACCAAGTACTTTTTCTCACAGAAGTGATATTAAAAATTCAGGTGAAACAATAGACCTTTTTTGTCTGTTACCCGCCTACAAACTATTTAAACCTTTAAACTATCCTGTAACCTGGATTACGGGGTTGAGTGGTGTGGTTAAACTAGTTTTCATAACACAAAACCATCCCACAGCTGGTCTAGTTTTTAGCTTTCCTATTATACCTTCCTTACATGTGAAAGATATAAAACATTGAGACTCTATTTGTACTGTATGTCATCATACATGTATGTTTAGATTGATCTTCAATTTTTGCCTCGGTTTACTTAAGGGCCTAGTTAAAGTACTGCATCCCTGCATTTTGCGGTTTAACTGCATATAAATTTAACAAATAGTTATTTTATACCTCACGGAAAATTCTTCAACTATTATTGGTCAATTTTAAATTACGTGGTATGAAACAATTCACAATGTTTGAAGCAGCGGTCAACATTGCCATGGGATATTGCAATGTTCACCGCTAGACACGGAAACTTACGAATGTTCATCACGGAAACTACCGAGTGAACTTACTAAAGATTACGTAATCTATAGACCAGTAACTGTTACAGTTTTTTATTAGATGCAATTTTACGCATTTTAAACAGGCTTTCTAGGAATAAAAGGTAAAAGAAAAACGCTTTTTGTTCGGTATAAGGTAAATAGTGCCCTTTGTTTCCTGAGCCGACAGGGGAAACAATCCTCCATATTTACCTCAACCAAGGGCACTATTTATATTATATTGCATGGTCTTTTTTGTCTTCTTCGAATTGTTTTCATCCTTAGTGGATGTTAAAACTGAAAAAATCCCGAAACACTATTAATCCCAAATTAAATCTTGACGACCATGTAAAGTTTATTATTTTGTAATCAAGAGATGTTAATGTAAACCAATAGAATCCAATAAATAGAATTATTTCAACTCAATCACTTTGTTTTCCTCTCTCGTCGATGACGTCACTGTTTGACATAAATCAACATAGTGTCTGCCAATCCGTAAGCTAAAGAAAAAAGTTTATAAGACTATTATTTCAACTTATCAACAGTTATTTTGAAGTGGAGTGTAGTGGAGTAATGGTGTTTTACGCCCCAGTCGAGATTCTTTCACCTATTTCGAGGCGGTCAATTCTGGGGTGGTTGAGGAAACCGGAGTGCTCAGAGAAAATCACCAAATTTGGGCAAATGAACTGACACACAAGGATTTCTCCCGAGTGGGATACGAACCCAGGCGGTGAGAGGCGCTGTGATCTGTAAGCGCGCGTTTTAGACCACTCGGCCACCGAGGCCCCGGTTATTTTGGATTGAGAATTATAAATATTTAGGCGCATACTGATTTTTTCTCTGTACGATATTTTTATATATTCCACAACAGGCACAAATAAAGCTGAAGATCTCTTTGTTTAAATTTTCGAATCTAAATAACAAATATGTTTACGGATGTATCTGCTTTTGCTTTTGCTTAAGAGTCAAAATTTTGCACATGTCACTTACCAAGATGACAAGCTTTTTATACTTTCTAAAATTATTGTTTTTCGAATCAACTAAGGTTTGCGCTCGTCAATCATGGTTGTGATGTTGATGATGCAGTGGTTTCTGCAACTGATGATGGCGATGATGATGATGATGATGAAAAAAATGATGATGATGATGATGATGATATAAACATTTTTGATAAAATTATGATCATCAAGACGTAATGATGATGATGATGATGATGATGACAACGATGATGATAATTATGATGACGAAGACAACGATGACGATTATGATGATTTGAAAAAACCTTATCACGCTTGTTGTTCATATTCTCGGAAATAGAAAGTTGACGCAAGGTGAGACTTATATGTTATAAAAAAGTTTAAAAGTTTTTTAAAAAATAACCTTGATATTGCCAGTGTGTTCCTGATGACTGGAGAGAATAAAAAATGGCGGGATACGTTTGGTTGTCGTATAAACATTGTTGATGAACTTCATTTGCATCTATAACCATGAACCAACCCAAATCATTCGAACAGCCGCCATGTTGCTTGTTTATGTAGAAATGTCTTGCATAGGCGTAATCACCACTACAAATGTAAATAAATAAATAAATAAATAAATAAATTAATTAATTAATTAAAAAGACACAGATATTAATAAGACAAATCGAACACACACACACACACACACACACACACACACACACACACACACACACACACATATATATACAGTCAAACCTGCCTTAAAGGCCACCTCTCTATAAGGGTCACCTGCCTATAATGGCCAATAAAATTCTATCCAATTTGCTCTGTCTATATTATTTGAACTTGTATATAAAGGTCACCTGTCCATAAAGGCCACTTTTATTGATGGGTGGCCTTTATAGGCAGGTTTGACTGTATATATATATATATATAGAGAGAGAGAGAGAGAGAGAGAGAGAGAGAGAGAGAGAGAGAGAGATTGTCCCGTTCGATTTTTCTTATATGACTTAATTTTAGAGTATGAGCACCGGACTTTGTGGTGCTCATCGATGAACTTTTTGACTTTTTGTGAGTCCTACTTTGGATTTTGGATTTTCAAGTTAGTGAAAATTTAGCCTTTTCTGTTCTTACTGGACCTTCCTGTAATCTATCGCCAAAAAGCCCCATTTATTATTATTATTATAATTATTATTATTATTATCATCATCATCATTATTATAAGTAGTAGTAGATTGTCAACCTATCAGGAATGTTGTATTTATATAATGTAACATTTCAAGGTCACATGATTAATATTTAGCACCATGTAGCATACAACCTTGTCATGTGACATTATCTTACCCTGCAATATGGAACACATTAAATGATGATATAGTTTGAAGGTCAGGCCATGTGCTATTTATCAGGTTATTCGGACTGAACCAATTCTTATTGTCGGTATTGGTCCCACTGAAAGTCATATAGGCAACTCTGGTACTCTCCTTGTATGCCTCTACCTTCACCTGGAATAAATAAATAGATAGATAGATAGATAGATAGATAGATAGATAGATAGATAGATAGATAGATAGATAGATAGATAGATTATTTGATTCGGGTTTTATGTCCGAATCAAGTATGTTTTACTTATATCGAGACGTCACCAGCTATAGGTAAAGTTACAGAAATTTGACTTCGTAGTGTGCTTAGGGAAAAGTGCAGTGATAAGGGGAATCGTTATAACTTATAAGGTATCCTCCGAAGGACCCCTTGACTTTCATTTCTAAACGCCGATTGCTTGGCGAAAGAACAGTCACTAACAGACCCCGACAGGGGCTCGAACCGCTTCCTCCCACATACGAAGCGAGCACCCTACCAACAAATACAGATACACTGTAAATAAAATTAACGGTGTCCTTCGAGGGGAGACCTAAAAACCAATACCCCTAAGGAGTTGCACTTTGACCTGAGCACACTGCAAATGGGTCTTTTTCTGCTACTTCACCTATATCGATATAAGTGAATTATTCTTGACTGGGACAACCAACCAACCAACCAACCCACCAACCGACCGACAGACTGACCCACCTACCTACCTACTTACCGACGGATAGACGAACTAACAAACCAACCAACATACCGACCGACAGACCGACAGATCAATCAATCAATCAATCAATTAATTAACCAATCAAGCAATAGTTAAGAAATGACATATTCGCTTTCACTGCACTGTATGTAGTTATACAGTAAACTGGACTGTTAAATTATATAAAAGCCGAAGTCCTTTCTATTGCATAGCTACATGCGGTAGAGTCAAAGCAAATAAAATTCCTTATATTTACAATCCTTTTAAACTTTTAAACCAATACCCCTAATCATTTACGGCATTGCACTTTGACCTGAGCATACTGCAGATGGCTCAATATCTGTCATTTCACCTATATTAATATATAAGTGAATTATTCTTGACTGGGACATCAACCAACCAATTGATACATAAAATATCGCGAAATAACAAAAATTTAAGAATAAAAGAATGACAACTATGTCCCGTGTATAGTCTTTATATACAGGTATAACTGAACACAGAATCTGTGTAAAGTATTTATGTTTCATCTTCGTCCAGTAGGTGGTCTTTACATTTCTAAGGTCCTGTGAGTGACCTTTATTCACAATATTCACTGTATCCAGATTCGAATAATTGGTCTTGATATACAGGTTTTACTGTATCAGCTTATATTGGGATAAACTCTTTTTGAAATCCTACCAATTAAATTCTATGAATTCTTTTTTTGTTACAAAAATATTCATAATGGTTTGATCTCGTTACTTGTCGGCCATTTCAAAAATTACAATTTTATTGGAGGGTACAAAAGAAAGTCTATTTTCATTCAACTATTAAGTATTGTTTTTTTAAACAAATAAAATCATTTAATAGAGGCTAAATTTACTTTAATGATTTAGTTGCCATCATCTAAAATTTCCTGTTTGTCGAGAACAATACTGACATTATAAGTTCACAAATAAACTCGCCATAAGTGAAGCATCGATTATAAGTCACTATTTGCGTTCGTTTCGTTTCTTTTTTTTCGGACATTCCTTTTATTTGACTTAAAGATTCAAATCAATGCGAACAATTCTATTTTTAAAGCAGTTTATGTGTTCTCTTTAAATAGCATTTAAGGTAGTATATACGTTCTCTTTAAATACAGGAAAAAGAATATACTTAGCAATTAATGTGCTTTCTATTTTGGTCAGGTTCTTTTTTAGGTGTCGGTAAATACACCCCAAATGCTGCCGTCTCTGGTGATATAGGCTGGACTCCGCCCTTTATAAAACAATGGAAATGCTGCCGTCTCTGGTGATATGGGCTGGACTCTGCCCTTTATAAAACAATTGAAATGTGTTTTTTCTCACGTTTATAGATTGGAGACGATGGACAGTGCGAGGCTAAATAAACGTATTTTTACATTTTATTAAATTGTCCCTTGTACGAAGACATTCGATTTCATTTATTTCAAAATGCATGTGCAATATGTAATGGTTTCGATACTTTCACAGACAATAATAAACTTTCCTTTATTCTGTCAAGCCCAGAGGTGGTTAAAATCAGTGCCAAAGCCTGCTGTGATATTTTAATTCGTCGTAGTTATAGATCTTAAACTACATGTAAATTTTTAAACATTTGTATATATTTTTAGAATTTTTATTGTATAGGTTAGTGCAGATATTTTATTGGTTGTAGTTTTATGGGTTATTTAACAAGTCTCTTGTAACTCTTATTTTAGTGGCTAATTGTACAAATTTCAATGGATAATTTCTAGATTAACATTAACCATTTCAATATGTTTGTAGCTGTGACCTTGACCTTTGAACTATGACCTTGCACCGTATATAAATGTGATCGTCATATCAATACCTACAATATTTTAATTATTTATAGTTTTCAAGCAGTCTTTAATGCAGTATTTAAAAGCAAAAAAAAAAAAAAAAAAAAAAAAATTTCAGGGGCAACAACTCCTATATAGATTATCATATAGTTACGAAACTATGTGCCATGTTAAATTTTGTCATGCTGAACATTTTAACAATGTTTTGATTTTAAATCTCTCTTGTTGGTTTCAAGAAAATGGCTTAAAACTGCTCAAATCACAAGCTAGGTAATGACATAGTGTTTTCTTTATATGAAAACTCCATGTTCAAATAATCACGTTAATTAACAATTGAACTGCGCGTTATTCCGTTTGCTTGCAAAGTTGTTGCCTTCATACTGACAATGAACACCATTTTAAAACAGTTCAATTGTTATATTTTCGTCAAATATTTTTAAAAACATTATTCATTTATTTTAAGAATAAAAAATTCCCATCTGTAACACATGCACATCGGGGGAGTCCAGTGACGCAACAGCTGAATTTAAGACCGAATATTAATCCGGAATATCTTTAATGTGGGGTAACAACGGGGAGTTTTGGTTTGAAAAATTATAGTGTTATCGGGTATTTTGATGGTATTTTCTCGATTTTTCATTAACAAAATGAATTTTTGAGAATATTGGATATAAAATAATATACATGTATATATAAAAATTGAATATGAACGATAAATGTGTTGTTATTTGTGGACTATATTTCGGTCAAAAATCAGGGGACCTGTGTGACCGCATTTCAATTTGCAAAGAAGTTTGGAGTAAAAGATTGCTGGCTATATGTCGGAAGTGAAATTTGTTAATCTGAAACGGGAAGGGGGGAAACTGTAGCAGTAGGATAATTTTCAATTGCCAAGCACGTGGGTTTCGAATCTGCCATATGTGAGTAGACAGGGATTTACCGAGAGATTTTTTTCTGGAATGTCGACATTGTTAGGTTTAGATTCACTCCAACATTATGTGCCGAGCTTCATACTCGGTATCATTCAAATGTAGACAGCAAAGCAGTAAGAAGTATACTTATTCTTTACGCCTGGTGCGGTGCAAATATCTCTCAAAGTTTAGAAAGTTGTCGTTTGAAGTTTAGCAAGGAGTTGTGTAGAACTTAAACCATGTATTATACTTTTGAGGAGTTCCTATTGTGTCCCTTGTAAACTGATTAAAAGCATGTAGCTGATTTTTCAGTTTTTCCGATCAACAAACACAGCATGTGAAACGGACAATTTTCACTGGATGTGGCATACATGCGTGAATCTAATTCCAATTGAAATTTACATCACTTGAAATTTACATCCCGCGAGACACAAAATTAATTGACAAGTTGTACTATTACACATTGTTTTAAAATAATAGGGGATGTAGCAGCTTTGGCAAGGTAGAAACAATTTTTTGTAATAAAATATGATCTTACATTCAGACATTTAGGAGTTGGTAAATTTTCATAAATTTTAAAGTCCGTATTTGATTTTTAAGGTTGTACTTATTTTAACCTTAAGTCAAAGATTCAGACAATACTAATTGTTTCCCTCGTAAACAAAAACAGAATGGTCATCTTCTGGTTGTTGGTAAACAGATACCATATAAAAACCCTGGCATTGCACACATCTGACGCACACACCATTACACACATCGCAACATCAATAACCTTCAAGAACTCAATAAAAATTCTGGTTTTAACATCACGTGCCCAGTTGTTTTGTTACATTTTCTAAGATCCGATTGTTCAAGAATTTTTTGTGGTTTGATGGTTTTGACAGATCTGTTGTTCTTTCAACAGGCCATCAAAACGCCATTTGATTTTTTTTTTTTTTTTTTTTTTTTTTTTTTTTTTTTTTTTTTTTGTCTCTTACGGTGAACATTAGCCAGGTGCCTATATACTATGTTATCAAAATATCATTTTATTAATTTCTTTGATTTTACTTTGTAAAATTTCGTAAATTCGTTTTTCAAGCTTGTATCGAATATAAACAAAAGTGACTTGATAGCCATGTTTGTTTACCTACGACAATGTAGTTCCGGGTTGAGTATTGCATTTTATATTTTGGCGTTTATTGTCAGTAATGAATGCAATGGCTCTCAAGCTTGCAGCTATGGGGAAACCACAAGGCAAATGAAAATATGATTTGAAGACATCTTACGAAATTTTTGAAAATTAAATTAAAAACGCATAACCTAATTTTTAACCAAATTTTACGAAATGAACAATTTATAAGCTTAAGAATCTAGAGAAGGAAAATATCACATCGGATTTTTTTTCTCCAATCATGGTTTTCAGAGAAGAAAATTGTATAAGATTTTTTTAACCCATAGATCACCTTGACCTAGTTTTAGGAGCCATGACAACGCTATGTATAAATCAGAATTGCACCGAACTGTATATCCTTCAGACTAAATTTCATTGAAATCTGCTTTGTAGTTTCGAAGGATAAGTCGAAAATGTAAAAGTTTACGCCACAAACGACAACGACGAATGTAAACAAACTTTGACCGGAAAAGCTTACTTGAGCCTTTGGCCCGGGTGAGCCTAAAAAACCACAACGCTAAACAATATATAACCTGAGATATAACAAAATACAAAACTAAACATTATATAACATGGGATATACAACACCTAAAACTAATCAATATATAGCCTGAAATATAACAAAACACAACGGTAAGCTTTATATAGTCTTGAATATAACAAAATACAACACAACATATATATATATATATATATATATATATATATATATATATATATATATATATATATATATATATATATAACCTGAGATATTTTTAGGTCCTCCCACAAATCAATCAGGTTACTTCTATAATGTGTGTTACACGTGGTTTTGTAAGGTATGATACAGTCACTGATCTTTACAGTACTACCTTTACCATTCCACGAATTTAGCACACTAATGCCATTACCGGAAACGGCACGAAACACAACTGTGAAACCATCTAAAATAAATAAATAAATAAATAAATAAATAAATAAATAAATAAATAAATAAATAAAATGAAATAAGATAATGAATGAATGAACGAATGAATGAATGGTTAAATAAATAAAATAAAATAAAATGAAACAAAATAAATAAATAAATAAATAAATCCTTCGGAACATTCTGACCAAAATTTGACGTTATTAGAAATCTAACTACCTCGCGTTTATCTTCGTTTGCGAAAACAACATCATAGTTTAAATACACTGTGGATAGATGTAAATCTATAAATTATTTTCTTAATTTTATTAAAGTTCGATAAACACTTTGGGTGAGATGTGGATTATAGTTAGGGAATAGACCAACGAACGGTCTGACAGATAGATTAATACAGATACAGACAGGCTAGGAAATGAGTGCTCTCATAACAATAGATGTTGTATATTCAATGAATAAAGTTACGCATCCCTGACGTTACACATGCATCAGTTTTAATCAACTTAATTAAATATATATAATTTTTACTACGATTACTGTAAAATACACCACTGAGTTAGTAGCTAATGTAAACGAAGTCTCTTTCTCTCTCTCTCTCTGATGATAAGGACTGTATAAAACGTCTCTCTCTCTCTCTCTCTCTGATGATAAGGACTGTATAAAACGTCTCTCTCTCTCTCTCTCTGTGATAATAAGGACTGTATAAACAAGACATCTCTCTCTCTCTCTCTCTCTCTCTCTCTCTCTCTCTCTCTCTCTCTCTCTCTCTCTGATAATAAGTACTGTATAAACAAGACATCTCTCTCTCTCTCTCTCTCTCTCTCTCTCTCTCTCTCTCTCGATAATAAGGATTGTATAAACAAGACATCTCTCTCTCTCTCTCTCTCTCTCTCTCTCTCTCTCTCTCTCTGATAATAAGGACTGTATAAACAAGACATCTCTCTCTCTCTCTCTCTCTCTCTCTGATAATAAGGACTGTATAAACAAGACATCTCTCTCTCTCTCTCTCTCTCTCTCTCTCTCTCTCTCTCTCTCTCTGATAATAAGGACTGTATAAACAAGACATCTCTCTCTCTCTCTTCATAAGGAGTCTATAAATATAGCATACCAGTGCGTTTATACAAAGTGTCCCAGTTGTCGTCCTTGGTCAGAGTTGTCTCCCCATATGGCGAAAGCTGACTATGCCTACATTTACCGGTAACTTTGTTGTTACTGAGAGATACACACCCGGATGTTGACAAACACAGTAAAGAACATTGAATAAGTCCAAACTCTGGACTTGTTAGTGTTGATTCGGCGAAATACGAGTCGATGGTAAACCCCCCGATTTTCAGGAACATATCTTGACCAAGTCCTGTGAGTGTTCCAATATTGCTTGATAAAATAACCGCGAATAGTTCCAAACTTTTTAATAAAAATTGCAATATATTTCCTGCCAACATGTTTGCTTAAAGCTGTCCTGAAAAACTTAGTTCGGTTATATATGTAACGTTAGGACAACCAAAACTGAAATGCCTGTTCCGAATTGATGACTGATATACAATAAACCATGCGCTTGTACTTAAGGTGGAACTGCGGTTTTTACAGCCATTCGACATGGTCCATTATCAAAATAAACACTTGAATGTGTCTCATTTTATATTTTATAAACGTGCCCTATAAAAAAATAGATCAATTGATGGATTGTTTTATTTTAAATTCATATTTCTTGTATATGTACAGTAATAATACTGAAGTAAGTGTAAATCTTTTAGTATATTGTTAAGTATATTGACAAAACCTTCTACATATTTGAAAGTTCACAAAGAAAAAAGAAGAATATTTGGTCGAAAGTGTGTGTGTGTGTGTGTGTGTGTGTGTGTGTGTGATCATATTTGGTTGGGTTGGTCTTTTATGCCCATATTTATAAAAAGAATATATGTCATCATTACTGCATGATACTTAGCAGTTTAAATACAAGCTTAAAGTGATTTTTGTCATTTTGCAAGCAAGATGAACTATAATTTGACAAACCTATATCTTCGCCGTAACATCAAGGGTCAGTTGTTCGAGGTTTGTTTAAACAATTGATTAGCCAAAAATTAAATTTTGAATAATTTCAAATATGTACTGAAATTAATGTTGAATATGTCAAACATGGTTAAAATTTCATCAACTATAGCACATTGTTATATAACTATCGACTTGATAATGATGTGGTAATTTGTATTGATGTTGTATGCTTGAATTAAAGCTGCATTAAGTTTTCCTTGGAAAAAAATTAAAACGGTGCTGATCTAATTAATGATGTGCCTAATGAACAACGTTACATTTCAACATTCAAGGATAAAAGCTCGAATAAATACAGAAATAACATTAATTTCAAGCGAGATGTAGCCTGCGGGATCTAATTTTAGAACATGGTTACGCCATTTAAAACCAGGTCAATTCAACTTACAAAACGGTGAAATACGCTTTATTAAACAGAATTTCATTTAATTTATCATTTGTGACTTTGTAAGGGATACGTAACACCATTGCGAATAAATGACGAACAATTAATACAATTTGTCAAGTTTCACCTTCGTTCATTGGAATCCCCGTACATCCGTACGCATGCTCCAAGCAAATAATAACCATCGTTAAACATTGACCAACCCGTTAGAGGATTCCGTTTAATCACAGCTAATAGGAATGAAATTTTAGAAAATGAATCTCATAGACCGCGATTAGAAGTTATCTATTGTTTAAAAAATGTATTTTTAGAAAATAATTTTTAAAAACCAGAAAATTAAAAAAAAAATTAATGCAGCTTTAATCAGTGCTAAAACTAATCAAGCTTAAAACAACTGGGTCCCGGTTTTACGATCGCGAAAAAGATTTTGCGATAAACCCGGTTTCACGAACTATTGTGCATTTTGCTTGCCATACGTATTTCGCATAATTAAAGCTGCATTAAGTTTTTCAATTTTCTGAATCTTTTTAGATTTTTCTAAAAATACATTTTTTTAAAAAAGATAGACAACTTCTAATCACAATCCGTGAGATTCATTTTCTAAAATTTCATTTCTTTTAGCTGTAAATAAACGGAATCCTCTGACCGGTTGGTCAATGTTTAACGATGGTTATTATGAGCTTGGAGCATGCGCACGGATGTACGGAAAAACCCATGAATCGAAGATGAAACATAGCAATTTCTTTAATTGTCCTTAATTAATATCCAGATGTATTTGAAATGGTGTTATGTATCCCTTACTAAGTCATAAATGACAAATTCAACGAAGTTCTGTGTTTAATTAATCGTATTTTACCGTTTTTAAAGTTGTGTTTAAATGACCCGGGTTTTGATCACGTAACCATGTTCTAATATTAGATCCCAAATGCTGCCTCTCGCTGGGTAATTACTGTAATTCTGTATTTACTCGAGCTTTTATCGTTGAACCAAATGTAACATTGTTCATAAGGAAGATCATTAATTAGATTAACACCGTTTTAATTTTTTCTTTGGAAAACTTAATGCAGATTTAAATGTATTAAGTACCGGGTATTATATTTTACTTTCAATACATACTGATATTTCAAGTTGCATTTAAAATTGGCACATTAATAGAATATTTAAAATAAGATAATGACAACGATAATGATTTTTTTTTATAAATCCCAAACATAAAGATGCCACATGTTAAATAGTTGAAGCAGCTATTGTGATTAAAGTAATGCACGTCTTTTATCCACCTACCCTGTAAATACAGGCCAACCATGCGGTGAATAAAGAGTTGAGTTGATTAATGGTGTTTAACGTCCAAGTCAAGAATATTTCACTTATATCTAGACATCGCCAGCTTTAGGCGAAAGTGCAGAAATTTTGTCAGTGCGTTCCGCTGATGGCATTATACAGCAGGGTTCTTTATTGTGCCACGCCCACAGTGACACAGGATCTCGTTTATTTGAAGTCCCATCCGAAAGAACCGTGACGTTTATATCGTAATGCCGAGTGCTTTGCGAAAGAACAGCCACTACCCACTTTCAAGTATTGGGTCAGACCCGGTCAGGGTTCGAACCCCCTGATTTCTCACTTACGGAGCAAGCACTGTACCAACAGAGCTATCGTAGTGGTCCGGTGAATAAAGAACAACCTTAAATATAATTTGTAAAACAAATGTTCTTTTTATAAGAGTTAAGTAAATATGAAGTACGAAATGTATCATTTGAACGTGATGAGATCCATTTGGATATCCGCTAATGAACAACAAATCAATAGATATATAATTGTAAACACAATGGATGAAGGGTATATCTAAGTGCTTTCTGAATTCAAAAATCTATGCTAAAACTCGTTAAATAAGCAGAATTAAATGAAATATAATCATTAACAATGAAAACATTATGAGCTTTAAATATTCAATCAAAATTTAGCGATTGAATTTTTAGTAAAATAAATCGGGGACTAAGTGGTGAAATTATCGGCGGGTCGGTCAGTAGGTTGAATGCTGCTTTACGTAACATCAACAAATTTTAAACTATTTGCGATAAGACATTTTAATAATCTCAAAAATTATTCTTTCTGTCTGATTCACGTCTGTCGTAGCACTAGTTTTTCAAGGTTTTAGAAGAGATATCAAAAAATTTTGTAGAATGCCACATACCGTTTTGACGTATGCATTTTGTCGTAATTAACTGACACCAAACTAAATGCCATCTTAGAATTGGCGTTTGTGTGTTTTCCCATATTAATTCCCCGTAAGGATTTCAAAAAGCTCTGCATTTAATACTCCAGCTAAGATGGCATTTAGTTTGGTGTTGAGTAATGGTGTTTAAAGTCCTAGTCAAGAATATTTCACTTATATCGAGACACCGCCAGCTATAAGGCGAAAGTGCAGAAAATTTGCCTGTGCGTTGCGCTGATGGCATTATACAGCAGGGTTTTTTTATCGTGCCACGCCTACCATGACAGGGGACCTCGTTTATTTTAAGTTCCCATCCGAAAGAACCGTGGTCAGACCCTGTCGAGGTTCGAACCCACGATTTTCCACTTACTGAGCGAGAACTCTACCAACTGAGCTACCGCAGTGGTAAATATAGTAGAGGGGAGCTTTTTTCAAACAATACCGTTTAGAGATTTCACTAAAATCAAGATCCTCTGCCGAAAAGTATTTGTAACATGACCACAACTGCTTTTGTTTATAAACTCCACTGGGATGTAAAATTCCATTTCCCTAACAAACATTAGCTGGTGACAATTCAATAAGTGACATAATCTGCACTTGGATTTAAAACCTCATTTCAGTAACGAACTAAAGCTAGTGACATTTCAATTAGTGATACAATCCTCACTGGCATGTAAAACCCCATTTGACTAACTATCTATACCTAGTGACATTTCAATTGGTGATACAATCCTCACTGGAATGTAAAACCCCATTTCACTAATTCACTATACCAAGTGACATTTCAATAAGTTATACAATCTCCACTTGCATGTAAAACCCATTTCACTAACAAAGTACACCTTGTGAATTTCAATTAGTGATACAATCCTCACTGGCATGTAAAACCCCATTTCACTAACTAACTATACCAAGTGACATTTCAATTAGTGATACAATCTTCACTGGCATGTAAAACCCCATTTCACTAACTAACTATACCTAGTGACATTTCAATTAGTGATACAATCCTCACTGGCATGTAAAAGCCATTTCACTAACTAACTATACCTAGTCACATTTCAATTAATGATACAATCCTCACTGGCATGTAAAACCCCATTTCACTAACTAACTATACCTAGTGACATTTCAATTAGTGATACAATCCTCACTGGCATGTAAAACGCCATTTCACTAACAAACTATACCTAGTGACATTTCAATTAGTGATACAATCCTCACTGGCATGTAAAACCCCATTTCACTAACTATCTATACCTAGTGACATTTCAATTGGTGATACAATCCTCAATGGCATGTAAAACCCCATTTCACTAATTAACTATACCTAGTGACATTTCAATTAGTGATACAATCTCCACTTGCATGTAAAACCTATTTCACTAATAAAGTATACCTAGTGAATTTCAATTAGTGATACAATCCTCACTGGCATGTAAAACCCCATTTCACTAACTAACTATACCTAGTGACATTTCAATTAGTGATACAATCCTCACTGGCATGTAAAACCCCATTTCACTAACTAACTATACCTAGTGACATTTCAATTAGTGATACAATCTTCACTGGCATGTAAAATCCCATTTCACTAACTATACCTAGTGACATTTCAATTAGTGATACAATCCTCACTGGCATGTAAAACCCCATTTCACTAACAAAGTATACCTAGTGACATTTCAATTAGTGATACATTCCTCACTGGCATGTAAAACCCCATTTCACTAGCTAACTATACCTAGTGACATTTCAATTGGTGATACAATCCTCACTGGCATGTAAAACTCCATTTCACTAACAAAGTATACCTAGTGACATTTCAATTAGTGATACAATCCTCACTGGCATGTAAAACGCCATTTCACTAACAAACTATACCTAGGGAAATTTCAATTGGTGATACAATCCTCACTGGCATGTAAAACCCATTTCACTAACTAACTATATCTAGTGACATTTCAATTAATGATACAATCCTCACTGGGATGAAAAACCTTATTTCACTTACAAACTTTAGCCAGTGACATTTCAGTAAGTAATATATATAATCTACACTAGGATGTAAAACGTGCTCAAACAAACAACTTGATATTTGGTGGAATCTTTATTTCATTTCTTCCAAAAAAAAAATAAGGTGATTATAACTAAATGATGTTTTGTATTAAAAAAATGATTAAGGCCAGTCAGTACATATAATGTTTCTTATCTTAAAAGATAAGAATTCTCTAATCTCTTACCACATAAAAGCTTTAATTTTTAATAAAAATATTTATGAACTGATTTAAAGAAGAAAAAAAAAATTTTCAATGTTGAAATATATCTTTTAGGTTTGAAAGTGAACAAAGCGTTTTAAATATGATTTGATTGTACCGAAACCATCAATTAAAAGCATGGATTTTATATAATATATACATAAATATTCTATTTATGAACTGATTTTACAATCATATATATACATACATATACTAGTAGTATATACATACTTATATATATATATATATATATATATATATATATATATATATATATATATATATAATATTTTATTTGTCTCAAAAGTGTCTTTAATATGATACAATCGTACTGAAAATATTGACAAATGATAATGTAAAATTTCTTCCACCAAAAGTATTCATTAACACAATAAAAAAAGAATTATTGAATAAATTTTTTTTGTTTTTAATTTTACAGAAAACACAAATTCAGCAAATGTTTTGCAAGATAGCAGTGTTTTATGTTTATGTCACTGATACATATATCACTATTTTAACTGTCAGCAGAGCAAGCCAAAGAAGAGTTAGTGAAAATGCAATAACTGCACAAAATACAAGTTTGCTTTGTAAGCAAAGCTATTATTTTTTGTAAAAAAAAAAAAAAAAAAAAAAAAAGTAATTCTGAATTCTACATGTCACTGCTACAAAATCATTATGAATTTCTGAGATAAAATAATGACTAGAATTGAATATGATAATAAAACCTGAAAAATACAATTAATGAACTTCATAAAGTGTTAAATTTTGTGTTTGTCATGTCAAAATAGTAACAAATACAACGTTAACCTATACGATTATATTACCAGGTATATTGCAAGGGGAAAAAACACATACTGGTTGGTACATAACAAAGTGACAGACATGTGCAGTAATAAAATAATAAACAGATCTTTTAGTGTACATGTACATGTATGTTTAATGCTGACATCTTCATGATTCACTGTTAACACTTACAAACAATTCACAAATACAACATTGCTAAAATTCTCATGATTTATTTTTAACCATTAAAAAAAATATATGAATACAACCATAACCATCACTCAATCTTAATAAGCACTGAGCACTTGAACATGTACAACAAATGTTTTATTACACAACATCTTTTACTCTCTTTCTCTTCATTGGAACAAGCACCTATTTTTCAAACATTAATCAATAGCACAGATCTCTTTGGAACAGAGTAAACATCTGTCTTAAAAATATCAGTAATGACTTCTATTGTTTTGTTTTTAAATCAGGAATGGAGACATGCATTCAAACTTTCTGTCTTTTCTCTCACACATTCGTGCACATGCACATAAATAAACTTCTTGTATAACTAGAATTAATCTCTTTATCTCTTTAGTAATGAATTCAGGCAGTTTTCAGTTACTGATGTGTAGTTTTCAACTGTCAAGAAATATAAAGGAACTTCCAAACCAAGTACATTCCCATGACATGATCTACAGCAATATCTTATGCATTATTCTAGTTATATGAATCCATGAGTGAAAATATAAATTGTTATTTTATCACACACACACACACACATTCACACACACACACACACACCTCATGCTAACAATGAAGTTGGTATTATTCTCTGTGTATCAACACAAATAATCCCAGACAGGCTAATATGGCATACTGAAAAAAAAAAAAAATTTTATTAATAATATGCTTCCTGGAAATCTACTAACATAAACAGACCTAAATGTTTTTATTTCTGGTGATTCTGATATATCTACAGTTTCCAGAAAGTGGATACTGACTAGAGTAAATTGAAGTGGAGTTTACCAATCTTGTTTCTTTCACCTGTAATGAAGCAGTCAAGTCATAAAAATTTAGAGTTCTCAGAGAAAACCAATAACATGTGATCTGGCAAAACTTTCTCACATTAGCATCTGGCGGAGTGGGATTCCAAACTTAACAGCAAAGTAGAAACATTATGATTAATAACTCACTTCTTTAAGACTGTTCCATCACTGAGGCACCTCAATGGGGAGTGATCAACATGATAACAATCTAAATACCAAGTTATAACTATTGATAATTTGAGACCTGGCGCAGTTAAGAAATTCAATCAATTGTCGGACATTGTAAAATATTTACAAAGAGTAAACAACCCTACAGAATAAGTTGTATATAATGATTATAATAATTAAAAAATGATCGAAACCAATCTGGGATCTGACACGCCTGGCAGCAAGAAACATCCATGCTGTGACTAATGAGCCCAGTCAGAAAAATTCTGATGAAAGTTGCACCAATAGGAGGACCCAACTGTTTTGACAGGTGCTATATTGAGTTGTATAGGAGAAAATTTGGTGGAAAAATAATTGCAACCAATCTGCCATCTGACATGCCTGGCAGCAGGTACCATCCATGTCGTGACTAATGAACCCAGTCAGAAAGATTCTGATGAAAGTTTCAATGGTCTTTGGAATGATTAATTAACCATTAATTATAATAATTTTTCTACAATCATTTCATCATTTTTTGTTCTGTTCAATCCCTGACTCACAACATACCTTAAACTTTGAATAATCAGTCACTTATATTTTATCTGTAGAAACTGAAAGGGTCTTAGTGGCCGAGTGATAAAAAGCCTATGCTTATGGATAATAGTGCCTCTCATTACCTAGGTTCAAATCTCACTTGATCAGATCCTAGTGTGAGAAAAGTTGTCAGTTTGCTAATCAATAGTCGGTGGATTTTCTAGGTACTCTAATTTCCTCCACAATCCCTAAACAGACTGCATTAAAATAAGTGAGAGATTTTTGACTGAAGGGTAAATTCCCACTACTTGAATCCAGTCTGGATACATAATGAGTACTTTATCAAAACCAGGATAATTTTTTAAAATTTTTTTTATCCTGTTCAATCTGTTACTATCAACTTACCTTAAACTTTGGGTAATCATTCATTAGTATTGTAACTATTCCTACATATGGCACATATCTACAAAATATAGGGAAAATAAAAAATCTCTAAAACAAATCAAAACTAGACTAATAGAATCTGTCACCTGTTTATGACTGCTACTGGATGATCTCAGTCGAGGGTGATGTGATGTAACATATCCCAATCTAGGCTGTGCCGAGATTGGGATACATTACATCACATCACCCAAGACTAATAGAATCTGTCACCTGTTTCTGCCTGATACCTGACGATCTTAGTCAAGGGTGATGTGATGTAAAATATCCCAATCGAGGCTGTGCCGAGATTGGGATACGTATTATCACATCACAAGAGACATTAAAATGTTATAACTGCGATACGTACAAAACAAAACACCTGTATGGGACCCCTTGCATTCCTTTGGGCACTAAATGCATTGTAAAAATCAGCCCTTTGAAAACAATCCCATCGACAACACTTCAAAAGTTTAAGATATCAAAGATTTGTATTCAATGCAAATATAAAACAACTTTGACAATAAAATATTTTGACAAGAAACAATAAAAACACATACAGTCGAAACTCGTTATCTCGAAATTCACTTGAGGAAGAGAAATACTTCAACTTATCCAAAGTTCGACTTAACCGAAGTTGGGGGTTGTGCAAATTCGGAACAAGGGGAATTTTTGTAGCTACAAAATGTTTACCATTAGGGTCATGCAACATTTAATCGGCTATTTTCCAGTATTTTATTCCATTATTTTATTTTTGACAAAAATAAACAAATAAATATATTATTTAATTTGCAATCGTTGTAATTTATGGAATAATACTCTGGAATATTCTCGATCGTCCGTCAACATAAGAAAAATCACAACAAATCTCACCGTAACTGACAAGGTTCCATTAAGATGGCAGTCAGTATAGAGTATCTGTGCATGACAGAATCTCACCGTAACTTACTAGGTTCCATTGAGATAACCATCACTGTCGGCTTCATGATGATGTCAAAAGAAAAACAAGACGAAACACAAAACAAAGTTTACGTACATTTATATCTTAAATAAAGCATCAACAT
Source organism: Tegillarca granosa (assembly GCA_029721355.1). Taxonomy (NCBI): domain Eukaryota; kingdom Metazoa; phylum Mollusca; class Bivalvia; order Arcoida; family Arcidae; genus Tegillarca; species Tegillarca granosa. Next base: position 5,505,741 of record CM056612.1, on the reverse strand, counting down.
GACAATGAATACACAACATAAGTATAAATTACAGATTTAAAAAATGTGCACATTTCACACGTTTTCAGTCTATTTAAAGTCAGATTAATACTAAGCACTAAATGAAAGTTGTAAAACAATACGCGTAACAGAAAATATAGTTTTGAATTACAACAATTGAACGATGCACGCTAGGTCCTTAGTGCTCCCGTATATTCCGAGAGATACCGCTCTGTAATTTATAATAACCCAAGCCTTCCTAGTACACCTGTACTATAGTAAAAAAAAAAAAAAAAAAGAACCCATGCGTACATCAAAAGATATCTGACTCAAGGTGAATAACATTCATTAATTGACCTTCCTATGATAATCAGCTTTTTTAATCACCAAGCTACTGAAAACTACCCACAATCCCCTTTATGGGACTGTTTAATTACCGACAGTGAAGTCATCACTTTCGATACAGGTGTGAGTACAAACATTGTCTAATTAAAAACTGAAGACTTCCACTTAACGAGAGTAATATTCCATTTAAAATATACCGACGGACTTAGAATTTACTTCGACATAAGTCACATAACCGATATTTCGAGATATCCGATTTAGACTTAAGCGGAGGTTGTTAAACTGAAATATATAGTGACTCATTTCGGACTGAATAAAAAGCTTCAAGATATCTGAAGTTTCAACTTATCCGATTTTGACATAACGAGTTTCAACTGTATTTGAAAAATAAATAAATAAACCTATTGTTTTGATGACGTCAAACACAATGATCTGATACGTCATCCTGAGATTGTCAATTGTTGCGTGAAGCTGTACCAAACAAACTGGACAAGACAGAAAAATCTAGCACCAGTGTGCGCGTGGGATTTTTCTGTTCAAGGTACAAGAATACATTTGTTTGTTACTTCTGCGATAACAAATACATATGAACTTATCTAAAAAGTCTTATTTTGGAGAAAAGATAAGTAATGAACTATGATATTTTAGAGACAAAATATTGAACAAACCAAATTAATTTAGAGTCTATTGAAATAAAACTTTAAAATATTTACTAAATAACTTGTGTTTTTAACAAGCTTATTGATTCATAACATGAAAAATGGTGTGCACACTTACATGTGTTATAAAAAAGTATGCACATTATGACTCTATAAACTTGTTGAAAACACAAGTTATTCCTTATAATTTAATTTTAAACCCTTAAATTAAAACATAAATCAATGTTTTGTTTCATTTTTTTTTATAATTGAAATAAAATTTCCTCAGCATTGGAACTGTCATCAACAAACGATTTTAGCCAATGAAATGGAACAAAATATAAGCCATGCCCATTATGCTTATCGTTGCTATAGTTGCAAAGTTTATTGAAGTATAACATGAAAAACAATCATGTGAGTTTAAGTTAATTTTGTATTGCAGTATGATATAACTAAATTTAGAAATTAAACTTTAAAACTTTATATGCAAACTGCAGAAATAATTTCCATTCCATGATCAATGGTGAGAAATCACAATTATATATAAAAAGAATCATAAAATGAATTTTAATACAGTCAAACTTCGATTATTCGAAGTTTAAGGGTCTTCATTTTAGGTTCGAATAATCGAATAAGTTAATTTGAAACTTCAAACCTCGATCCATCGTACGTTATCTTAAGAAACAACAGTATTCTATTGCACATTGAAAGTGTTTTATCGGTGTCAGTCTATAATGAATAATGTCATGACCTATCATGATTAATTTAATAAAAACAGAAATATTAATTTTATTTCTTTAAAAATAAAAAATTAATACCATCTGGTACAAAATCAAACATGCGTGGTAATACATACGACACAGTAAGAACAGCCATCGAGAGAAAGTACACCTTTTTTATGCACGCAACACACGTTTTTATGATTTTACAGAATTTTAAACAAAACGAAACGGAACAGGTCTATAAAATTTCTAGAATTGAAATGTGAGTAAGGCGGAAAACTGTCTCTGTCAACTTTATTACAAAATAATGATTTTTTTTTAATTCCCCAACTAGGCTATATATCAAATTAATATTCAGATGCTTTTTTTTTTTTTTTTTTTTTAATTTTATTATGGTAACCGTGGTAAACAGAATTCTTTTTATCGTTTACTTGAGTATCGCTACACATGTGCAGCTCATTTTCTATTACCTAGGTTTATAATTACTGTTTGATTGAATAATTACGATTAATTTTTCCGACTGATGATCAACATGGCTTACAATGGACAATACATGGCGTACGCATGTCTACAAAATGACCATCAGTTACGCTTGGGTAACATAAACGAGTAAAGGTGAAACCATACTCGTTTGTATTAAATTGTACAGGTGAGAGTTGTTTCTTTTAGAAATGAATAAAAATGTCAACTTTGAATTTTTGGGGGTATATTTCTACTGAAAAGTCTAACTTAGGACTCAAATTAGGTTCGAATAATCGCGGGTATTCGAATTACGAAGTTCGAATAAGCGAAGTTTTTTAATAAGAAGTTATAGTGCAGGGCGGTCGGGACCTACGGAGAACTTCGAATAACCTAGGGTATTCGAATAATAGAAGTTCGAATAATCGAAGTTGGACTGTATTATGTTCCTTTAAAAAGTTAAAGACAAATTCCTAAGGACAGTAAATACATTTTGACTTTTTTATCTCTATTACTGAAAGAGTTCCACATCTTTCAATGGCCAGCACAGTTAAATATTCTATATCTAGATTAATCTATAAGAATTTTAATTTTTGAAACAAAAATATAAAGTTATTAAATGACCTTAAGTACCTTTTTTCTGCTTACAATTTAAATTATTGTTTTTTATCAATTCTGTGATTTTAATATTTCTAAATCGAAGCTGTCATTGAGACAATTTCTTCAACCTTAGAGCATCCATTTTACAGTTTTTTTTTTTTTTTTTTTTTTTTTTTTTATTTAATTAGAGTTCCATATAAGATTGTCAAAATTTGCTAAAATAAGTTAGTAAGGATAATCATAGTTGATGAATGATTAAAAATCTGGAACCTTGTCATATAAAAGAAATGAAAAAAAAAAAAAAAAAAAACCTGGATATAAATGTCTCGCCTGGTTAGCTTTTGATCGAGTAGAAAATACATTTTTTAACATAAACTAAACTATCACATTTTGTCATGCTGCCGTCATCGCCTATGACATCGGAAAAGTAACACCTAAATCTTACCTTATGGCAATGCCAGGCTCGACAGAAAATCACTGCCTATTATTATGAATACCTACCCCCTTGCTCGTCCAACTACATCTTTCTTCTCTAGCCAGAGTTGTCCTGGAGCATAAAGTCCTCTATCATCAACAGAATTATTATCACCTTTTGTTAGAAATCTGACAGTGCCATTTTCTCTGTAAAAAAGAAAAATTATGTACAATAGGTCTGATAACATTTCAACAAAGATCCATTTCCAGACTTGGCTGAATATTAAATCAGACTGTATGAAATAATCAAGTACAATATTATCACACAGATACTTGTGAATTTTATATTAAATGCAGCAAAGTGGTTAAAAACAGACGTGGAATGGAGTACTGGTGTTTTACGCCCCAGTCAAAATTCTTTCACTTATTTCGAGGCGGTCAGTTCTGGGATGGTGGAGGAAACCGGAGTGTCCAGAGATAACCACCGACCTTCGGCAAGCAAACTGACAAACTTTCTCACACTAGGATCTGTCCCAAGTGGGAATCAAACCCAAGCGGTGAGAGGCGCTGTGATCCATAAGAGCACGCTTTAGACCACTTGATAAAAACAGAAGTAATGCTGGCAGAATGAGCCATGAAAAATTTTGCCTGGACATTACTTACTGTTATAGGCAGTTTATCACTTTGACCACCTTTAATGGGAGATTATTTCTCATTTTGGAAGCTCTCACCACTAATTATGTCTGTACCAATTACAAAAGTAATTTTCAAAAATACTGAAATCTGATGTGTGATGTGACAATAATCAGTGATTTTGCTATGGTTTTTAAAAACTACCTTCTACCTTTCAGATTGGGAAAATTTGGACCCTTTTTACATGTCATATTATGCTCAGAATTTTGAAATTCATTGCAAAGATCCTATATTGTGACAGTATCTAAAATTTTTTGTCTGTCAGAACAGTTTTGGACAACTGGATTTAACTTAAACTATATGATTGTGTGTCACTGTTGCCTTTAGAGGAATTTTAGTTGTCAAATTGGGAAATTTTAGTCTTATTTCTCAAGGGGAAATTACCTTTATTCAGTAGTAATTTTAGGCAAACAAAACCACTGATAATTGACCTAGGAATTTGTGTTTTTGTGTTTGTGAACCAAAACTGGTTACTATTTATTTACTTATTCATTTATTATTATTATTATTGTTGTTGTTTTTTTCAACTTCATTTTTGCAAAAAAAAAGTAAAAATACAGAATGTTTGCAAATAAAATGATCAGAAAAAGAAAACAGAACATGCCACTGTCCTCCAGCAGTGAATGCTTAATTTTTAAGCTGATTCCAACACATTCACTGATAAACCTGTGCAAGCTTAAGATCGGGTTACATTTGTAGAGCAGATGGTGTTGAAAACTTAAAAACAACAAAACAGAACCTATTCACTAAATCACTGTATACAATATACTAGGAATCTTTGCTGGAGGCTTAAACCACTTACTTTTCATGAACTTTGAGAACTCTATGTACAATCGGTATATCTCGGCCTTCTACTTTGAATACAACAATTTCTCCAACTCTGATTGGCTCTTCAACGTGATTGGTTAAAAACAACAGATCTCCTCGGTAAAATGCTGGTTCCATACTTCCACTAAAACAGAGAATTATAAGGGTGGAGATTGACTGATTGATTGTTTTAATTCTTACGTTTGCAGAGTGCTCAGTGCAATGTGCAGAGAGGGTTTTTTAACATGCCACACCCATCATGACACAGCATTAGTTTTTAAGGTCTCTTCTGAAAAACCCCAAGACTTTCATTTCTAAAAGTGCATGGTGAAAGAACAGTCACTAACTATTGTCATGTCTTAGACTTTTAAGTCTTCTAAAGAATTTTTTCAAGTCACTTGTCCATGGTATGTTATAAATAAAAACCTTTACTTATCCTCCTCAGAAATGAATGGAGTGGAGTAATGGTGTTTTACACCCCAGTCAAGATCCTTTCACTTATTTTGATGGAAGTCCCTGAAGAAAACCACCAAACTTCGGCAAGCGAACTGACAAACTTTCTCACACTAGGATCTGCCCTGAGTGGGATTCAAACCCAGGCAGTGAGAGGCGCTGTGATCTGAAGCATGCGTTTGAGACCATTCTGTAAAATTTCCTCATTGTAGGTTTTTATCTGAACTTTTTAGGCTTGGAAAAATTGTTTGCATTTCCAAGTTTCATAACCTACATTTATTGGCAATTTTTTTCAATTTTTATAAATTAATTACAAAATTTCATATTTTACATTTGATCTAGGTATACCAGTATTTTCCCATTTCTTTCTCTTCAAATTGCACAAAACAACACTTTTTTCCCAAATTCCAAAGACCAAGAGCCGAAAAAGGGTTTTTGGCAGCCCTCTATGCCCATACATACCTTAGGACTACAACAATTGGACTTTCACTTCCTGTTACTACCATTAGTCCTTTCCATATCATTAATGCTGAGGACACTATCATACCAAAGTTCAATATCTGGTAATACAACTGAAATCATATACACATATAAAGTTATAAAAGATAATGAAACAAACTTAATATGATCTAGTAATATCAATTTTAATATAACTACATGTACTAATAACTGTCTTACATTACAGGGGATAGACAGAATGTGGAGTACTGTCATTTAACAGCCATCAAGATTCTTTAACTTGTATCAAACAGTCAGTTCTGGGAGAGTGGATGAAACCTAAGTACCTGAGAAAACCACAAACCTTCAGCAACTTAATGTATATGAAGACCGAGAGAGAGAGAGAGAGAGAGAGAGAGAGAGAGAGAGAGAGAGAGAGAGAGAGAGGGGGTGCAATGGTTTTCTGTAAGCTAACAAAGCAAAAATTGAGCCTTTTTCATAAAAAAAAAACTTTGGTGAATGAGTGGTGTAAAGCAGACTAACAGATCATTAATACATAGGTGTTGCACCCCCCCCTTCCCCACACACTAGTCGAGGCTTCATGTTTATTCAGTTATATTGTAACTAAATCGTAAAACAAAAATTAAAGAAGACTGTTGAAAAGTTCATAGCGATAGCGTTTAAAAAATAAGTTTGAGGGAAGTAAAACAAAAATAAGGAAGGGAAAATAGACCACAGAAAACATCTGTTTGGCGGTGTAAAAACCACGTCACCGGCTTTTTGTACTAACAGCGTGAAGACATGAATAAACGACATTTTCTGGTCGATGGCATGTAAGATACAATCATTTTAGTGATTTTTGTTACCTGTCTTTTATTCATACGACGGACATCGTCCAGAAAATCAAACTCTAACATCCCCATATTGAAGAAGTTAGAGTCCCTCTTATGATGATTTGAAATCTCGTCAATCTAAAACATATCGCGAGATGTCCGGTTAGTGAACACATGTTTAAAAGTTACCCAGCAAATTTTAACCAACTTTTGTTAACAAAATCAATTTTATTTATTTATTTATTTATTTATTTATTTATTTATTTATTTATTTATTTATTTATTTATTATTCATTCATTCATTCATTCATTCATTCATTTATTTATGGATTTATTTATTTATTTATTTATTTATTTATTTATTTATTTATTATTCATTCATTCATTCATCATCATTCATTCATTCATTCATTCATTCTATTCATTAATTAATTAATTTATTTATTTATTTATTTATTTATTTATTTATTTATTTATTACCTTTAAACATAATTTTGAAAAAAAACTCAATAAACATTTTTTGTCAAATTAATTCAAGTTTTAAATTTAAATGTAAAATAAAAATTTGTAAGACTTAATTGTTGGAAAAAACAAAAAACAAACTTGAAGAGTGGCGCAGACATATGAATACTCTACCGTTAAATAAAACAGAAAATTAGAAGAGAGTTCATATAAATAGCGCCATTTTGGTATTTTTATTTGCGCCAAAAATTCTTCATTACAACTGAAAGCAACTTCAGTTCACCGTTTGGTCCATAAAGAATAACTGATATTTAACTGATAAAGAAAAATAGAATCTTAACACTGTTTCTTGACTTCTGAATTCATGGCATGACTATTCAGATATTAAATTGTTCTCTGGTTGTTTTTGCAATAATTCCGAGTAACTTTTGTTGTTCAATCAAACGATTTTCTTAGATTTTGGCGAAGAGAGAGAGAGAGAGAGAGAGAGAGAGAGAGAGAGAGAGAGAGAGAGAGAGAGAGAGAGAAACTAAATGATTTAACCGTGACATAATATTATATAATGCGATAGGTATAAAAAGTAAACGGGAGTATACGGGAGTAAACGGGAGAAATAAAAGAAATGTTCCGATATATCGGCGCGGTTAAAGAGAGAGAGAGAGAGAGAGAGAGAGAGAGAGAGAGAGAGAGAGAGAGAGAGAGAGAGAGAGAGAGACCAAATTAGAGTTTTGTCTTGTGTATGATTCGATACACTATATATGTCAGAAAACACTGCAGATGAGGCATTGATAAATGCATAAAGGATGTCATAATTAATCTTCTTATTGTTTTAATTCTGTCAAGTTACAAACAGATAATTGACAAACATTCTGATGGACACATAAAATCAATGCAATACAATTATCATGCGGTTGGTATAATTTTCATGCCATTTTAATTGCATGTTGTTGTTTTTTTTTTTAATGACACATAAGCAATTTCTTTTTTTACTGTTTGCGACGTTTGTTATTGGTCTTTATAAAGTAATTTTTGAACATTTGCAAGTCTGTACATGCGCCAAGTGAGCTAGCGTGTTTTATGGCTTTCTGTGCACTGTTTTGATAAGGTGCTAGCTCATCGAGTCATTATATCACAGACAAGCATACCATTTCCGGGTGAACCAGTCAGTGATGTTCTGTTCTCCTAATGTCAAGCGCCAGGCGAGGGAGAAGTATCTGCTCATATATAAAGTCTTATACATGGCCCGGTCGATGTTTAAACATACGACCTCCCGCTCTTGTGACAATTTGACAAACAAAATTATTTTGATGAACGAAATAATACGTTATTAGTTTTGTATCTATATCATTTCGATAGTGTCATCAAATTTAAAATTTCAACTCCTTTTTTCAAATCAATCAATCAATCATTCATTCATTCACTCGATCGATCGACCAATCGATCAATCAACCATGTGAAACAGTACCAACTTCCGGTGGATTTTTTTCTGAGTGGTTCCTGACTAGGACAAATGTGTCATTTGCTACTTTTGAATTGCGTTGTTTCATAAAAATTTAAAAATTTTGTTCTGACATATTAATTAAATTATGAATGTTTTGATTTTTATTTTTACTTAAAGTAACTTTATTTTAAAATTTGTTTTCTACAGTTAATCTTTTTTCATCAGTAATTATTTTTTTAATAAAGATCTATTTAGAAATCTTTTTTACGTAACAAGTCAGCTTTAGATTGACTGACGCATTAAGATTATTGATGTCATATATTCTTTTCGACATTTTCTTAATTTTTGAGTTGAGAATTAAGTAGAGTAATGGTGTTTCACGTCCCAGTCAAGAATATTTCACTTATATCGAGACGTCCCCAGCTATAGTCAAAAGTGCAGAAATTTTGCCTGTGCGTTGTGCTGATGGCATTATACAGCAGGGTTCTTTATCGTGTCACGCCTGCCATGACACGGGACCTCGTTTATATTAAGAAAGAACCATGACTTTCATTTCCGGTAATGCCGAGTGCTTGGCGAAAAAACAATCACTACACACTTTCAAGTCCTGGGTCAGACCCAGTCGGGGTTTGAACCCACGACCTTCCACTTACAGAGCGAGCATCCTAACAACTGAGCTACCGCAGTAGTTTTAATTTAATCGTAATTTTTGAGGATATTGTTAAAACAACTAAAGGAAAAAGGATCATGTGCTACTTTTGAATTGCATTATTTCATGAAAATTCAAAAGCAGCACATTACAATTGTAACAAAACATTAAGATGAAGAATTAGTAGCCGTATTCGACTGGTCGTTTTCCGTTTAGCAAGAGGCTCTTCCATTAAACGGTATTTTCCCACCTTTATTTTTGACCAATCAGAGTAAAGACATCAATTTTACGTTTGTTAGTCGACTGGTAAGTTGTTCTCAACTCGACCTCCGTGAACAACGGTGGTTTTAGAAGTGAAAAGTTTGTTGAGCACTTTACCAGTCGAATGACAAATACTAGAAAAACTATATTCTGTGATCTGGAAAAGCCTCTTGCTAAACGGAAAACGACCAGTTGAATACGGCTAGTATGAATGACTGTTCAGTAACACATACAAATGTGTATGTTTAAAAATGTATTTCGATAGAGAAAGAATAATTTAAAAAAAAATATTAAGATATTTGGAAATATATAACACAAATACCTGTTAAATTTTGCCATGATGTGCTATATGTGCACATTTCGGAAAATTATTTCTCATCAATGACACTAGAGGCCGAAAAGTTTGATGGACCAAAATAAATAAATAAATAAATAAATAAATAAATAAATAAATAAATAAATAAATAAATAAATAAATAAAAATGAAAAAAATAATAAAATCAAAATTCCATGTAACCAATTGTTAACATAAATAGTTACCGTTTTAATGGTCAATTAGCATAATGCATCACAATGACTGATGTTAAAATATTTTATTAATGAATAATGAAACAATACATTATATTTCGTTAGTCGTAATAATGGTATCTGGAACTTCCAATATATATCCCCTGATTTTAATTAGAGGAACAAGGAAAAATGACGGATAAACGTCAGCTTAGGTATTCATACAAGGAAATAAAGATAGAACAAACAGTGATGAATTGTGGTTTTAATTAATTAAGATGGTTAATTAATAAAAATCGCCAATTACCTAACCGGATACATTTTAGTATCGGTATATACATATATATAAAATCGAGCAGGTTTTGATTGAGAATTTATCCATATGTGAAACTGAATAGTGTTGAAGTGCAATTTTAAATTTTAAATGCAGTGAGTACTTTAACTACATGTAATTGGAAATAGGAAATTGTTCTATCGTCCGAACTGTTGAAGTAAATCTTTGACAAAGATAAAGAAAAGTCTTTAAAGAAAGAAATACTAAAAATGACTACAACAGTTTATAATATATTCCACATGATTCAGCCTCTGTGATATATACATATATAGTAATTAGACGTTAAAGAAAATCCTTCAACAAAATTTCAAATATTTGGAAAGAGTTTTCGTCAACGAACAATTGTGCAACATAAAATAATTCAGCAGATCCAGCTATTTAAAAACTTTTTTGCCAAAGATTAGGTCAACAGTTTGATCAGTAATTCAAACAGATTTGGACAGCTGATTCACAATACGCAGGGCTTGTTTAGATTCTGTTTAACTCTGAAAGAGAAGAAGAAGAAAGAAGAAATCAACAAGATGAACTTGATAGTCCCTTCTGTGTTTTATTTATTTTTAGTTGTGTTGTCTGTTAATTTTTTCTACACAAAATCAGAAATCCATTTCGTTGGTTCGTTTAATTGTCGATTACTTTCCAAGCTAACCAACAACCATTCAAAACTGTGTAAATCCAGTAAATCCAAGGAACCAGTATTGAAAGTTCAGGACCCAGTATTGAAAGTTCAGGACCCAGTATTGAATCATCCGGACAAAGTATTGCAAGTTCAGGACCCAGTATTTAAAGTTCAGGACCCAGTATTGAAACATCCGGACAAAGTATTGAAAGTTCAGGACCCAGTATTTAAAGTTCAGGACCCAGTATTGAAAGTTCAGCCAGTATTGAAACATCAGGGCCCAATATTGAAACATCCGGAACCAGTAATGACACATCTAGACCAAATATTAGGACATCAGGACCAAGAAGTTAAGCATCAGGACACGGTATTGAGACTCCAGAACCCAGTGACGAAATATCCGGACCCAGTATTTAAGCAACAGGACCCAGTATTGAAACACCAGAAACAAATGTTAAAACATCAGGACCCGGTATTGAAACATCGAGAAAATAATTCAGATTTTCAAGGACCAGTAATAAGTATGGTAAGTAAAATACAACTAATGACTTATTGACTAAATAAAATTAAAACATAAAATGTTAAGTTCGATAATACCCCCTCCTTCCCCCCGTACAAAGAAAATAAAATAAATACATGTTATTACAAGAAAATATTAACTTGATCAGAAAACGTTTGTTCAACAATGTTCCCCAAATACACATCACAGAAATAATAATAATAATAATAATAATAATAATAATATAATGATGATGATGATGATAATAATGATGATGATGATGATAATAATAATATCAATGATGATGATGATGATAATAATAATAATAATAATAATAATAATAATAATAATAATGATGATAATAATAATGATAATGATGCTAATAATGATGATGATGATAATGATGATGATGATGATGATGATGATGATGATGGTAATAATAATAAGAATAATGATAATAATGATAATGATAATGATGATGATAATAATAATAATAATAATAATAATAATAATAATAATAATAATAATAATGATGATAATAATAATGATAATGATGCTAATAATGATGATGATGATAATGATGATGATGATGATGATGATGATGATGATGGTAATAATTATAAGAATAATGATAATAATGATAATGATAATAATAATGATGGTGATAATAATAATGATCGTGATAATAATAATAATAATAATAATAATAATAATAATAATAATAATAATGATGGTGATGATGATGATAATAATAATAATATTAATAATAATGATGGTGATGATAATAATGATTGTGTTGACTTTGCCTCTACAGGGGATACTTTTTATTCAGCATTATCGATGCAAGATCTTTTTAAAAATGTCCATGGACATAAAATTTTAAACTTCCTACGGGAAATCAATTTGATTAATAAAATATATATAATATACTATCCAGTATTTTATTAACATTATCTGTGATATAGCTGGCTTTTATCAGCTTATTACTTTTAAAATCTTATTCAATTAACATCTGTTCAATATGTATATTTTTTAATTTTTAACATTTTCTAGCCGCGAATAGCTGCAATAATGCTGATGCGGCTATAAACAGAAATTCACTCACTCACTCACTTACTGTCATGTGAATTTGAATTTTTATTAAAATAATGCATGTACTGGTTTTCAATACATTATTTTCATAAAAAAAAAAATCAAAATCAGCAAATGACAGTGCCACACGACAGATATTGAATTAAAAACGTTGGCTTAAAAGAAATATTAAAAATTGTCATGTGCAAAAAATTTTGAACATTTCTTTTTGTAAAAATTCAAAATTTTGCACATGCCAAAAACGAGAACGGTGCTGATAATTTCGGCCAAATACTGAAGCCGGTTTTTATTGTCGAGACTTTAAAACAGTCAAAGGACAGTTAATCTATAGACAATAACTCCTTGTTTGTGATGATTGTTTACCCGTTGTTAATGACGTAATATACAAGTAAGTATTGACAGTTAAATGACAAGACACCGTAAAATCTAACGGCCGAAATCGATAACAAGGAGTTAAAATTGACAACTTCAAGTGGCCAGAACAACAGACAGGTGTAAACTGACTCACTTCAGTGACGCCATCAATTTTCTATACCGTCACACGTTGATTATTTGATTTATTACACGGGGGCTTTGTTAACACTTGTCGCTTATGTTTCGGTATCGTCCAAAATGTTTTGCCAAAGTTCAAACCACTTATTTCCAAGCATAAGATCGATTTAAAAGTCTCATGGAAGGCCCGACCGGCGTTTGAATCCACGACCTCCCGATCTCGGTGCGGAGCGTGCTACCACTGAGCCATCGAGACGGTCGCGATTTCAAGAATGGAATAAGGAACTTGTGGAAAGTTTGGATTATATTATGATTTAGATTCCTGTAAAAACGAAATGAAATGAAATTTAATAAATAAATAAATAAATAAATAAATAAATAAATAAATAAATAAATAAATAAATAAATAAACAGTTTAGAGTATGGTTCCCATTTTCTAATTCTGCACTGTTTTAAAGTTACATATATTCCGTTCCGCAGGTGCATTTGAAATATACATGTATTAACGAAAATATTTTATTTTGAAATAACAATGTTACGGTTTTTAAAATAACCCGTTTTTTCTTCAAGTTCTCCGAAGTTTCATTTTTTTCCAAGCAACATACACGAAAATTTTGGTTTTTTTTTTTCTTTTCACCATTAATTTCATAGTACTTGGAACTCTGAGGATTGGGAATGGCATGGTTCATTACCCATAATACAATATCATTTCATCTCGCACCTGTCATTACGTCATATATAAAACATACATATTATAATATATACCGACTGTCTTTGATGCCGTATTGTCAGAGATGGGAAGGATTTGTTTTTAGTTAAAAGTTTAATGCACACCGGTGAACGGAGGAATGGATATGTGTCAGTCAAATGGAATATAGGAACATTATTCAACTCTACAAATTTTTAATTCATTATCAGATGGAATTTACATAAAAATTGTAATTTTTAAGAACTGTATTTCAAAATGCGTTACCATAGGAATTTATTTCGTTTAATTGTTTTTACAAAATTGTTACAAGTAATTGTCTGCGATCATTTAACCCGAAATCAACAGGTAAGTTGTCATTATTTATCAATTTATTTAATTAATCTATTTACTCAAACTTTTTTAAAACGTACAATTGCTTGATTATTTTCTATATTTTTACATTATTATTTATGTACATTTAAGTCCCCCCCTCTCTCTCCCTCTCTCTCTCTCTCTCTCTCTCATTTAGCGATATTACTTTTTATTATCTTTTATTTTACTTTTTTCCACATTTGAAATATCAACATGATCATAGTCAAAATTGTTTAAGGCATATTCTGTGTACATTTAACTGTTAAAGTTGAAATTTCAATACGGTCCGCTTGGTTTCATGACAGCAGCTCTACGTGTACTGTCCTGTGATGTTGGTCGGCAACAATTTGCTGGCGTGATTATATATGTTTATATCCTGTTGGAGGTATTGAGCGATAACATTGTGCTAGCATGATTAAGGTGCTAGCATGATTAGGTGCTAGACGATCTGTATATATCCAGTTGGTAATATTGAGCGATAACATAGCGCTACCATGATTAGGTGCTAGCCGGTCTGTATATATCCAGAATGATGGCATTGTGGCTAGCATTGTTTCGTGCTAGCCGGTCTGTGGATATCCGACCGATAGCTTTTTGCTAGAATGCTCAGGTGTCAGCCGGTCTGTGGACAACCCACTCGAAATAATAAAAACGACATTGTGCTAGCATGCTCAGCTGCTTGCTGATCACCGGATATCCGACAGGTAATTTTGACCGACTACATTTCATAGCATTTTCAGGTACAAATCTGAAAAAAAAATTAAAAATCCGATCGATAAAAATGAATATTTTTGAAAAGAGCTTAAAAACAATCATGATCTAACTTGTAAAATGCTGAGTAATTAATCACACCCTGTTAATTAAATATAAAATAATGAATTTATCAAACATAAAAATGTGACTTTAATACGTGAATTGATAACTAAATGATATAAATTGTCAAATATTGTTAAAAAGGTGAATACTAAGTTAGAATTAAAATCTTAGGCGATAATTGTGAATAAATTGATCAATCTTAAACATTGTATAAAATCAGTTAATGAAAACCACGTGTGGAAACTTCCTCGGTGGCTCAGTGGTACAGCGTCCGTCTCAAGAGCGAGAGGTAGTGAGTTCGAACCACGGCCGGGGGTTAAAATAAGACTTTATAAATGAAAATGTTTTTCCATGCTTAGACACTCGACATAAGTAGAACAGAGTACAATCTAATTTATTCAATGCCAGGGTACTGGACTGAGGGAGTGGTATGATGGTCTGCGGCATACTAACGATGTGACCTAGCACTTTACTAAATGTCGCCCTGAGTGCGCGTTAGTACACGGTAGACCATAATGCATACTTGCACACCTATCTCGTACACATATTTGTTCTTGGAAATCCTCGCTCATGTCTCGAAAAGCTGAATAATTGCTGATGTGATGTTAAACAACTTAAGAATAACAACCCTATGTGGTTATGAGGCTTGCGATGGACAAAGAGAGGAGAAAATGATAAAAAGGAAATGATTACTCGTACACACTAAGACATGCAAATGCTACGTTTCACTTAACAAACACCTTACCAGAACGCTCAGACAAGAAAGAGCATTAATGTGCCGAGAGAGAGAGAGAGAGAGAGAGAGAGAGAGAGAGAGAGAGATATTTCATTTATTTTATCGTCGAAGTTACGGTTTATGCTGTTCTAATTTTATACCGTGGTCATTTCACCTGTCATATTTTTGAAGATTTTAGAAAAGTTATTATAAGGAAACTATTGTGGTTAAGGAAAGCACAAAGATCATGATATCGCAATTAAATTCTAATTTAATGACAATTATGACATCTCATTTATAAACGGATAAATGTATTAATTTTTGTAATTAAAATTCAATTAACAGAATTACTTAAAAAGTGATTAGGAGAAGGTATATTTTGTGACATACCTATTACTGTGATTTTATGGAAATTAAAATCATAAGAGGTTGCAAAATCAGAGAGAAAAAGAGAGAGAGTAGTCGTAGAGAGAGAGAGAGAGTGAGAGAGAGAGAGAGAGAGAGAGAGAGAGAGAGAGAGAGAGAGAGAGAGAGAGAGAGAGAAGGGGGGGCTAGTTTCGTATATTTACATTTTATTTTATTTTGGATTTTAAAAAATCATTAGGCGTCTTTCACAATTTTCATACAATTAATAAATTTAATCAATAAATTGAATAAGTTTTTAATGAAAAAAAAAGTTACTTAATTATATAGATCTATTTCGGTTTTGTTTTTATAATTATCAAACGCTAACATACCAATCCATTGTTAAAATCACAATCCCAAAAGAAAAGTAAAATTTAGAACATTTTAAAATAAAATTTAGAAAATTTTAAAATTAAGAATTACACGTGAACTTCCATCAAGGAAGTGAGATCGGATGTTGAATGAAAGGAACAAGGAGCTATTGAACGTTAAATATATCCAGTATAGGTTTGAATAGTAACATAATACTTATGAACAATATTATAATGACGGCCGTATTTTTAGTTTAAACCGACCCACGTTGATTTACTTGCTAAGTAGCTAAACTTATTAATATACACGTTTCACAATCAACTCAAATATCCACATTTTTCTTCCATTAATATTAAAAAAAGTTAGTTTTATGAGATAATGTTTTGTTTTGTTTAAAAAAAATTACGCTCAACAATTCTAATATGACATTAGATATTCAGTTTTTGACTGAGGAATTTCTTTAAAATTTATATAGAAATATTAGTTAATTTGAGTTGAGAGTACACTAAGTTGAGCAAATGGATTGTAAACCTGGGACCTGGCTCCAGTTTCACAATCATTCTTTTAAACTAAGATTTTCCTTTACTTAAATCTTGCAAATATAAAATCTTTAATCATTTACCTAATTGTTTACATGATTAGGAATTCGAGATTTTATATTGAAGATCACTTCATACTTGTTACATCCATATTTAGTTTCATTAAAAGGTTTATTTTTAATTCAAAAAGAGATTGCCAAAATTTGCCAAAATTTAAGATAAGGAAAATCTTAGTTAAGGAATTATTGTGAAACTAGGGTCTGATCTATTTACAAATGCCCGATTGTTAACTAATGAACTCTGCGTATAATATTCTATAAATCATACACTTATACAAAGCCCTTTAAATTATGAATTCGTCAGGTAACTGTCATGTTTAACAGACGATTACGTCACTGAGAGTGTAATAAAAGTGAAAAATTAACAAAATTGTAGGAAAATGAATAATTAGTACTACTTAATTATCTCAAATAGTCTCAACATGTACAGGACAGATTTTCGGAAAAAGACAACTCGTATGTGCACACATTTCTATTTTTTCCTGTCAGGTCATATCCGAGTTAATATTTTACCACCTGTGTTGTCATTTGACTAATTTGCAAGCCGTACACCTGAAGACTTCAAATAATTTGTATGCATAAACTTGATACAAGTCTTTTTTGGCAATTTGCTTTATATCTTTGTTTTATCAATTTCCAATTTTTTTTTCTTAAAATCCATAGAAAGATGAGTTTGTAAACTAAAGCTTTACATCACAGTCAGGATTTTTGGAGATGTCACCCACTATAGTGAATTACAATTAAGTATTGTCATGCGATTATGATGTGTTCAAAAGTAAACATGGTGACCGAAGCTTTCCTTACCACTAACACATGGTTACCGAACTTTCGCCTGTTACCTGTACACGGTTACCGAAATTATCCTTACTATCTGTATACAGAAACTAAAGCTTCTCCTGTTGTCTGTAAATAGCCATCAAAGCTTCCCGTAATAACTGTACTAGAATCTCGAAGCTTCCCATGATAACTGAACATGGCTATTGACCAAAGCTTCCCATAATAACTGTACATTGCTCTCGAAGCTACTTATGATAACTGTACATGGCTATCGAAGCTTCCCATGATAACTGTACATGACTATAACAACTTCCCATGATAACTGTACATGCCTATCACAACTTCCCATGATTACTGCGCAAGGCAATCGACGCTTCCCATGATAACTGCAAATGGCTATCGAAGCTTCCCATGATAACTGTGCATGACTATCGAAGCTTCTCATGATAACTGTACATGACTATCGAAGCTTCTCATGATAACTGTACATGGCTATCGAAGCTTCTCATGATAACTGTACATGGCTATCGAAGCTTCTCATGATAACTGTACATAACTATCGAAGCTTTTCATGATAACTGTACATAACTATCGAAGCTTCTCATGATAACTGTACATGGCTATCGAAGCTTCTCATGATAACTGTACATGGCTATCGAAGCTTCTCATGATAACTGTACATGGCTATCGAAGCTTCTCATGATAACTGTACATAACTATCGAAGCTTCTCATGATAACTGTACATGGCTATCGAAGCTTCTCATGATAACTGTACATGGCTATCGAAGCTTCTCATAATAACTGTACATGGCTATCGAAGCTTCTCGTGATAACTGTACATAGCTATCGAAGCTTTCGATGATTACTGTACATGGCTATAAGCTTCTTATGTTAGAGATTCATGGCTATGACTATCGAAGCTTCCCGCGATAACTGTACATGGCTATAAGCTTCCTATGTTAACTATTTATGACTATCAAAGCTTCCCGCGATAACTGTACATGGCTATAAGCTTCCTATGTTAACTATTCATGACTATCAAAGCTTCCCATGAAAACTGTACATGGCTATAAGCTTCCAATGATAACTATTCATGCTATTATGACTATCGAAGCTTCCCGTGATAACTGTACATGGCTATAAGCTTCCAATGATAACTATTCATGCTATTATGACTATCGAAGCTTCCCGTGATAACTGTACATGGCTATAAGCTTCCAATGATAACTGTACTGACTATTAAAGCTTCCAATGATAACTGTTCATGGCTATAAGCTTCCTATGTTAACTATTCATGGCTATCGAAGCTTCCCAAAGCTTCCTATGTTAACTATTCATGGCTATGACTATCGAAGCTTCCCGCGATAACTGTACATGGCTATAAGCTTCCTATGTTAACTATTCATGGCTATGACTATCGAAGCTTCCCGCGATAACTGTACATGGCTATAAGCTTCCTATGTTAACTATTCATGGCTTTGTCATCTTTTTCTTTATCATTAACTACATTGTTGTTCAAATTAGAGTTTTTTAAATTAAGGGTCCTGATAATTGTTTTTTTTAAATGAATCCGTTGGTCATTTTTCTTTACACTTTATATGGTCAAACACTTAGCAATTTTACAATGGATTAAAGTCCATGTTACTTATCATTTGTCTCTCACCGCCTGTTTCCGAATGCAGCTTCGTACAGATCCTAGTGTGTGAAAATTCGCTCGCTCCAGGTCAGCGCTTTTACTTGGGACACTTCGGTTTTCTCAACTATCCCTGAACTGACTGTCTCGTTATCAGTGAAAATAAAAAATTGACCAGGAAAAAATTCACAATGCTTCAACCCATTTCACTCCACTCAGCATGTGTATAGAAAAGTAACCCGGAAGTTCAAATACTACATGTGTGACATAATGACAAATTAACCCTCGAGATCTGTACAATGTCTGTTTTGTGTAAGCTACATTTTAATTAATTACAAATTTTAATTAAGAATAATTAGAAGAACATTCATTATTCACAAAACTTTAAACTTGAAAGTGTATTTTTAAACATGTCGTTGTCATGGAGTCAAGATAGACAAATAAGAATTATCACGAATTGTACATACTTAGTTGAATGTTGACGAAAATAAATTGCACATTGTTGTGACGGAGAATTTGCCCGTCAACTTCCTGTACCCAAAACAATGTTTTTTTTTTTTGCGATGGTTTGGTCCACTGTGGTTGCAAAACAATAATCAATATTAATATCGTCAACTACCAAAAAACCAAATATCAAAAGGACAATTTATAAAGAGCCAAAGAAAGCTCAAATTACACGACGAAAGTTAAATCCATGACGTATATGGAGAGCAAATTGATCATGAAGTTATGGCATTCTGCATGTAAATAATGCATAAATTATATTAAGTGATTTTACGTCTAAAAATCTAGTTGATTTCTGACTAAACAGGGACATTGATGGCCGAATGAACTCAATCGCGCGCTTACGGACCACGCCTAGGTTCGATTCCCACTATGTCAGATTGTCAGTTTGCTTGCCGAGGATAGGTGGTTTTCTAGGGGCACTCCAGTTTCCTCTATCATCCTGAAACTGACTGTTTCGATATACGTGTAAGGGAAAGAATCTTGGCTGAATCTTAAATTTCTTGATTTAACAAGTATTTTGGGATAATTTTTCACTTCCAAAGTCAATTCCAATTTGAAATTACAGAATTTGAAAGAAAAGTATCGTTTAGAACCAAATGCACCTTTCACTTTTTTTGTTACAAAAAACCGGTATGCAAATCAATTGATTATATGTAACTATGAAGTAAGTTCACACACCAGAATTAAAATTTCTTTAACACACGTAATTTACCCTATTTGTTTATTTATTCATTTTGAGAAATTGATAAAATTTTTAAAGATTGCGAACTACTGTCTGATTCACGTCTGCCGTAGCACTAGTTTTTTAAGGTTTTAGAAGAGATATCAAAAAATTTTGTAGAATGCCACATACCGTTATGACGTATGCATTTTGTCGTAATTAGCTGACACCAAACTAAATGCCATCTTAGCTGGAGTATAAAATGCAGAGCTTTTTAAAATCCTTACGGGGATTTAATATGGGAAAACACACAAACACTCATTCCGGAAATACATCGCTGTAATAATCATGCGGGTTAGGGTAGACAATTCTGGAACAGTTCATTCAGCTGTAGGTACGATCGCTGTTGTTAGACCTACAGTTTATATTCCTTTTGCTGTCAAGTCGCAGACGATATTACCTGGCCAGAGAAAATGGGAAAGTCGGTCATGCGCAATTGTATTTTCTTAACCCGCATGATTTTTCAGCGATGTATTTCCGGAATGAGCGTTTGTGTGTTTTCCCATATTAAAACCCCGTAAGGATTTTAAAAAGCTCTGCATTTTATACTCCAGCTAAGATGGCATTTAGTTTGGTGTCAGTTAATTACGACAAAATGCATACGTCATAACGGTATGTGGCATGCTACAAATTTTTTTGATATCTCTTCTAAAACCTTAAAAAACTAGTGCTACGGCAGACGTGAATCAGACAGTAGTTAAATGCTCAGAGATTCTGAATTGGAGAAATATTGCGGTATTTTTCAGAAATGAAGAGTCCCGTTTATTTATTATTTTTATTTATCATTATCATTTTTTAAATTTCTGACCTTCCCATAATTGTCCCCATAAATGATGTATTATGATATAATAATGGTCCAGCGGCTGTATTACACATCTAGACGGGTCTTAAATCAAAATTGACAACCAAAACTGTTTGTCCTCGCGATTTTAAACTATAATAACACCGGTGATGTCAAATTAATTATGACGTCAGACAGACCGAATTGATGACCAATCAAATTTGACAGGATTGGCGAAGTTTGATTTGATTGACGTAAACGTACAAACAATATAGAGATGTCAGAGTTCATTGACAATTATTATTCAACTATCATAAAATTATACCAATTTCTTTCTTTCTTTTTTTAAATTAGAAATACTTATCAATGTTACAGTATACTAGTATTTAATAATTATAAAAACATCGATAATAATAATAATAATAATAATAATAATAATAATAATAATAATAATAATAAAAGGCAAGCAGAGTAGAAAAATTTTCGTAAAATATATTGCATAGTTAAAATAAAAGAATAATTCCGGATTCATTGAAAAAAAAATGCATAAAAAAATTATGAGTCTGAAATAAACTAGTGCCAAATCTGTTGTCTGGTCAAAAAGAGTAATTATCAAAATTTGTCCACTTTTTCACTTTACTTTCGACAAGGAAAAATATCTCAACTATGACTCTTAACTATGACAACGTGTTTGATATAAATACATGTATACATGTAGCTATTGTTAATGAAATGGTTTAAAATAGATCTCTTTTCTGAATTGACAGTAAATACTCTTGAAGAGAATTTATGACGGATAAATTATACATCATACATGTATGTGTTTGGAGATAACAATGGTAATATTAGTCACGGAGACAGGACAATGACTGCCCTTATTTTATTTTTACGAGTTTTAAACTAAAATAGAAGAAAATTGAAACTGAAAAAAACTTGGCAACAGCTAACAAGAACAAAAACAACAACAACAACAACAATAATAATAATAATAATAATAATAATAATAATAATAATAATAATAATACGATATATCAGTCACAGAAGACAAGACAAAGCAAAATAAGACAAGATACAACAATAAAAGACAAAAATAAGACGACAAATACAAGAAATGAGACAAGGCAAAAAACTAGACAAGGCAGTCAAGGCTAGACGAAAAGCCGAGATAAGGCGAGAAGAGCGAAAAAGACATGACAAAACCAGTACAGACAAGACGAAAAAGGCGAGATAAGACGAGAAGAGCACAAAAGACAAGACAAAACCAGTACAGACAAGACGAAAAAGGCGAGATAAGACGAAAAGAGCACAAAAGAAAAGACAAAACAAGTGCAGACAAGACGAAAAAGGCGAGACATGGCAAGACGAGCGAAAAGACAAGACAAAACCCAAGGTAAGACAAGACGATTTAAACCAAGAGAGACGAGACAAAAGACAAGTCAAAAGAACAAGACAAACCTAGTCGAGACAAAACGAGAAGGACAAGACGATCTAGACAAGACAAGACAAGGCAAGACGATAAAGACAAGGCAAGGCAAGACGATCTAGACAAGACAAGGCAAGACAAGACGATCTAGACAAGGCAAGGCAAGACAAGACGATCTTGACAAGACAAGGCAAGACAAGACGATCTAGACAAGGCAAGGCAAGACGATCTAGACAAGGCAGGGCAAGACAAGACGATCTAGACAAGGCAAGGCAAGACAAGATGATCTAGACAAGACAAGGCAAGACAAGACGATCTAGACAAGACAAGGCAAGACAAGACGTTTTAGACAAGGCAAGGCAAGACAAGACGATCTAGACAAGGCAAGGCAAGACAAGACGATAAAGACAAGACAAGACAAGGTAAGATGATAATGATAAGACAAGGCAAGGTAAGATGATAATGATAAGACAAGGCAAGGTAAGATGATAATGATAAGACAAGGCAAGGTAAGACACAAGACAAGACGATCTAGACAAGGCAAGGCAAGACAAGACGATCTAGACAAGACAAGGCAAGACAAGACGTTTTAGACAAGGCAAGGCAAGACAAGACGATCTAGACAAGGCAAGGCAAGACAAGACGATAAAGACAAGACAAGACAAGGTAAGATGATAATGATAAGACAAGGCAAGGTAAGATGATAATGATAAGACAAGGCAAGGTAAGATGATAATGATAAGACAAGGCAAGGTAAGACACAAGACAAGACGATCTAGACAAGGCAAGGCAAGACAAGACGATCTAGACAAGACAAGGCAAGACAAGACGATCTAGACAAGACAAGGCAATACAAGACGATCTAGACAAGACAAGGCAAGACAAGACGATCTAGACAAGACAAGGCAAGACAAGACGATAAAGACAAGACAAGGCAAGGTAAGATGATAATGATAAGACAAGGCAAGGTAAGATGATAATGATAAGACAAGGCAAGGTAAGACAAGACGATCTAGACAAGACAAGACAAGACAAGGCAAGGCAAGACGATAAAGACAAGACAAGGCAAGGTAAACGACAAAAGACAAGCAATACGAGACGGACAAACATACATATTGACCACTGATTACAAAACAATTCTACTTTAGGCAAGAAATGTCTGGTGGTGTTTTCAATATAAAACTTTGACTGATTGATATTTTGTAATTTTTACACGTACATTTTACATGTCATATTTATATTTTTAATTTTATTTTATAAAGTGAAATATTTAAAAATTTACATACGACTTGCCATTGTGCCAATTTACCTGATACTTACATATAACCATGTCCGTTTGACACTTAAATAAAATAAAAGCCGTGATTGTTGAAAAGAACTTTGCGAGTTAAGGCCAAAAAATTTCCTATATTCATTAAAAATCACAATCAAAAGTGAGCATTTAAAAAAAAAACACATTGCAACCATACTGGTTATATCTGCCAGCTTATCACAGGGTATGTTAACACACACACACACACACGCACGCACGCACGCACGGATGGATGGATGGATGGATGTATGTATGTATGCATGGATGGTTGGATGGATGGATGGATGGATGCATGCATGCATGTATGTATGTATGTATGTATGTATGTGTGTGTGTATGTATGTATGTATGTATGTATGTATGTATGTATGTGTGTATGTATGTATGCGTGTATGTATGTATGTATGTATGTATGTATGTATGTATGTATGTATGTATGTATGTATGTATGTGTGTGTGTATGTATGTATGTATGTATGTATGTATGTATGTATGTATGTATGTATGTATGTATGTATGTATGTATGCGTGTATGTATGTATGTATGTATGTATGTATGTATGTATGTTTGTGTGTATGTATGTATGTGTGTGAATGTATGTATGTATGTATGTATGTATGTATGTATGTATGTATGTATGTATGTATGTATGTATGTATGTATGTATGTATGTATACGTGTATGTATGTATGTATGTATGTATGTATGTATGTATGTATGTATGTATGTATGTATGTATGTATGTGTGTGTGTATGTATGTATGTATGTATGTATGTATGTATGTATGTATGTATGTATGTATGTATGCGTGTATGTATGTATGTATGTATGTATGTATGTATGTGTGTGTGTATGTATGTATGTGTGTATGTATGTATGTATGTATGTATGTATGTATGTATGTATGTATGTATGTATGTACGTACGTACGTATGTATGTATCTTCTTCATTCTGTTAGATGGAAATAATAAACAAGGTTTTACGGATTCACTGTGAAGATTAATAGTGTTATGTTATCAATACACGTGTCAATGTAAAGATCTGTTAGAATTCATGAAGGTATGACATTAATTCCAATCAGAAGTGTTTAAAACAATGAACCATGTCACAATTAATGATAATTAATGATTATCATGCAAGGTCGACGTACGTTTTTATCACCTTCCGAACGTAATATAGGACAGATTTTATATTTAAATTTATATGCCTATTTATGTGTTTGTTTTTTTTTAATCTAAACAGATACTGTATTGTTCTAAATGTACAGTGTAAAAATGAAATCTTAAAAAGTAAAAATAAAAAAATAATAACAAATATCAAAACAATAAGTCATTCTTAAAAAAATAAAAAAAAGTCGCTCACGTGAAACTTAAACACAAAGAAACAATAATAATAAAAAAAAAATAGAATTAAAAATTTCTTCCAACAACATTTTTTACCTTACTCATCGGACAACGAGAGATTTTTCACATTTATCGAATTTTTCGACGACTTATATTTGCTAGCTCACAGAGTCATTTCGCCGGAGACACGCATTACACTCACGCAGTCCATTATACTGACACCGCATGTAGTAGTCGATAAAGCCTGCCATCTGGAGAGGAAGATGTATAGGTTTTTATTTTTAATGGAAAAAAAGATTTCCAGTCATTTCAGCCAATGTGTTAAAGATAATGTACAAAAGATGAAGTTTTACCTTTCTAATATTTTAATTTTGAAAAAAATGCATTCAAAATTTGTACAACTCTCTCTCTCTCTCTCTCTCTCTCTCTCTCTCTATATATATATATATATATATATACTGCGATGTAGTAGTACAGTAACCGTCAATATCGTTTTAGTGACGATTTAGTGTAAGAAATGTAATTCAGGGCCATGTAGACCGACAATATAAAACAATCAATTCTCTTATTGTATCTGATTCATTTAAAATAGGTTTATAAAACTTTTCCATATTTGATAAAAAAAAAAAGTAAAAGTTTTAATGTTAAATGCATAAAAATAAATGCTTAGTGCCCGTCTACAAAATGACATCATTGTACACGGAAGTTTGGTTTGTAAATACTATTATTATAAGCTTTAATTGTAACATAAAGACAAATTGTTAATATATAAATGAAAATAGAATTTTATCGACTCATTGACGAAGAGCACAATTCACTCTTAAACTTGATTTATAATATAAATTCCAAAAACCTTTAAATTCTAGGCTATGCATTTAACAGTTATGTAATTAAATATTTATTATGATAATTAGGAATAAATTGTATGTACACTTTGTCATTTATACCGTTTTCTCCATCTTTCATGCATGTAACTTACGTCACCAATGTATTTATAGTCACATTGGGATCAAAATATAACATTGTATCATGAACATCATTGAAATATTTTATGAATAATTTTGCAAGACAATATATATATATATATATATATATCAAACAAATCTAAACTGACATATATACGCATATCTACTCACAAGTAATCATCAAAAAGTTGTTTGGAAAATTTACTTGACAACAAACAATACAAATAAGTACACATAACTATAAAAGTAAATAACAAGTAAATGACATAACAGATGACACAAAGAACATAACACAATACAAGTAAATGGCATGTCAGATGACACAAAGAACACAACACAATACAAGTAAATGGCATGACAGATGACACAAAGAACACAATACAAGTAAATGACATGACAGATGACACAAAGAACACAATACAATACAAGTAAATGGCATGACAGATGTCGCAACCAAAAACACAACACAATACAAGTAAATGACATTACATGACACAAAGAACACAATACAAGTAAATGGCATCATAGATGTCGCAATCAAAAGCACAACACAAGTAAATGACATGACAGATGGCACAAAGAACACAATACAAGTAAATGGCATCACAGATGTCGCAATCAAAAGCACAACACAATACAAGTAAATGACATGACAGATGACATAAAGAACACAATACAAGTAAATGGCATGACAGATGTCGCAACTAAAAGCACGACACGATACAAGTAAATGGCATGACAGATGTCGCAACATAACACAACACAAGTAAACGATATTGCAGATGACACAAAGAACACAACACAATACAAGTAAATGACATGGCAAATAACGCAACCAAGAGAACAACACAAGGCAATTCTGATTCTTTATATGTCAGAACTTGTCTCATTGTGTAAGGTGTTACCGACTTGACTTTGTCAGTTACAAATTAACACAACGAACAATATACATCAAGACCTATTTAAAACAAAAATAAACTTTTAAGTGCATGCTTTCACAACAATAGACGTTATATATTCAATGAATAAAATTACGCAGGTCTGACATTTAGCATGCATTAGTTTTACCAAGCTTAATGAATGCATGTTTCTGTTTTTTTCGCATTGTTTTTACCTCGAACACTGAAGATATACACAGTCAAGTTAGAAGCTACTGTAAACTCTCTCTCTCTCTCTCTCTCTCTCTCTCTCTCTCTCTCTCTCTCTCTCTGAACTTTCTTTGGTTCTTTGAGCATTCAGTGTTTATGAGCTAAAACAAATATTTGATATCGTTTGTGTTGACTTGATAAATCCCCCTTTTTGGAATTGATTTTTATTTATTTCTGTTTTATTATCTATCTATCTATCTATCTATCTATCTATCTATCTATCTGTCTATCTATCTATTGTTGTTTTTTAATAAAACTATTTTATGATGCATACATCGATATTGAATATTCTAATGTATTTTTTTCTTTATTTCAGAATTCAATCACCACCAACAACATTAACCGTCTTCCGACGTCATCTGTAAATACAAATCCATCTGCTGC
Source organism: Tegillarca granosa (assembly GCA_029721355.1). NCBI lineage: Eukaryota > Metazoa > Mollusca > Bivalvia > Arcoida > Arcidae > Tegillarca > Tegillarca granosa. The sequence goes on along the minus strand of CM056612.1, from coordinate 5,478,103 downwards.
ACAACTTCCAGTCGGAAGAACGCTTAGAATTAATGTACAACAACAATCAAGAGATCCAACCTCGGCGCGACGTCGAGTTAGTGGACTTGCAAGTGGTCAGTTACGACTAGTGCAAGAACCATCACTTACCTTAAGACGTAATCAAGTGAGTCAAAATACTGGGACAGGAAATAGAATACAAGTTCAAACACTTCAGGGAAACAGACTATCATTAAGACAGAGTTCGAGAAATCGACAACAAAGTCAGCAGACGATATCATCCTCACAAAATGGCCGACAACAACAAATTTCTCTGTCTCAGATATCGACAGGACAGCGTCAAAGTAATCCGATTTCTAGGACAGTGACGTCACAAAATTCCAGAAGTCGAACATCACAAGGTCAAAGAATAAATACAGGACAAAATGACCGAAATTCTCAAAGTAGTTTTAGTGCTACGCCATTTTTTCTCAGAGAACAATTACGTTCATTACAAAATAGCAATATACAAGCACAAACTACCTCGTCGAATTCACGTGGTTCATCAGGAACAACGCGCCTTATAACAACAATAACACGGCGACCACAAGAACAAAGCACTCGCCGAATCGTTCAGGGAAACCCAAACATTCGGTCAAGGACAATTTCTTCTATTTTTGGTTCACCGATAATTAACCCCTCTCTAAGAACATCCGGGCAACATAGTGTGAATGATTTACGAATTCGAGAAATCGGTACAGGAAACATGAATCTACTGAACTCTTCATCTAGAAGAGGAAATAGTGCATTGAGACTACACACCGAAAGCAGGACATTGCCTAACAGTAGACAAGTAAGCACTTCTAGAAGAAGCCAACAACGAAGAACATCGACATCCGGAAGTACAGAGAATCAAAGAACTTCAGCATCTGGAAATCCACGTAATGTGATTTCAATGCCAACATTGCGGTTAAAAGAACAAATTCAAACGAATCAAATCACAGACCAACCGCCCAGAGTTTCAAAACAATCGATATTCAAATCACTACCAAATACTGACATTCAGTCACCATTGAACCTCATAATGAACGAAAATTCTATTGATGTTGGACAAACTCAACAACTTCCGGTTAAAACCGGAAAAACCAGTAGAAATCAATTAATGACCGATTCTTTCAAGAATCCTGCTTTGAATTCGAATAGTCCCGATTTAAACCAGATCCAGAGTGCAAGAGACTTACTTCCGTTAATTGATAAATTAAGAGCGGACATAATCAATCACGAGGCCAAGCAACAACAAACCGTTGCTAACAATCAAAACCAGATTTCCCCTGTTAATAATGGTTTACAGAACAAAAATGAACTTTTATTATCAGATCTAAATACAATTAAATCAGCGAATGACTTAAATAAGAATACTGTTCAAAATAATCAAGGAATTGATCAGAATTCGCTATTGTCACTTATCGAACTTGCAGGAAATAACGCCAATATTCCTCAGAATAATAATCTAAATTTACCCATTGACATCAATAATTTACACCAATCACAATTGAAAAACACCGATCCAGGATTAAATCAGCAAAATTCTCTACTTCCGCTGCTGGACCATCTCGCCGGAAATAATGTAAACACACTTCAAAATGGAAACCAGCAACTTCCTGTGAACGATATTAACTTTCTTCAACACACACCAGCCAATCAAAACAACGGAATAAACATGCACGCTACTAATCAAAATTTACCGACTGGACTTATTTCAAATCAGGAACAACAAATGATTTTACAACTAATGGGGAACCGGAGACACAACCCATTAATGAATGACGGATTTAATGCATTACACGACCCTTTTAATGAAATGTTTATGCAAATGCTCACTCCAGATATGCGTATGGAACTTATGTATGGCGACACAACTGATCCCCCTGATATAGTTGTAAACGGCACATCTAAATCAACTATAGATCGAGAAGATACACCAACTACGACGACGACAACGACAACTACAACGACGACGACACCTATTCCTCTAGTTATTACAACAGCTTCAAAACAAACAACAACGCCTTTACAACCACCGACACCTAAACCAACCAAAAACCCGGTCAAGAGAGAAACCACATCTGTTGCGCATGCTCAAATATCGGGTTCTCAAACATCACATCAAATTCATCAAGCCATTATTGCTGCTTTAAAGCAATCAGGAGTAAAAGGAAACATAAAGATTGTTATTAATTCATCAGGAAACAATTCAACATTACCTGCCTCTTCCCAAAACATTCGTCCTGCAGCACCCGGACCAATACGTTATCAAAATGTTCCATCAATGGGACAAATACCGGTTACAGGGACACAGTCTAAAACAAATCATGTACCGTTACTCGAGTTTTTAAAGCTGAATAAAAACTCTCAAAAACAAACACCCTTAATTACTCCACCGCCGAATTCAGTTTATAAACCGAAACAAACGTTTGTCAAAGACGCATCTTCTCATACAAACAATGCACAGATAACTCAACAAGGAATAGTTAACTTTTTAAGGTCTACTTCTGGTAGTGGCATGTCAGGACAATTAAATACGAGAACTAATTCTCAACCATCTAATTTTCCTCAAAGCAACATGCGTTCTGCAATTCCACAAAATGTGAATTCGTTTTCTACGGTTAGTCAAGACAATAGGATCATTAAAAACCAACCGGCAATGTCTCCGAATTTACAAACCAACAATATAAATCAACAAATGCCGCCGTTATCCCAGAATTTCCAATCTAAAGCACAACCGCAAAACGTTCCAGATATTTCATCATCTCAATCACAACAGTTTCACCAAGGGCAAAATGTAAAAGGGATCATGCATAATAGGCCAACGTCTTCCTCAAATGTGCAAAACAGAATGCCCACCAATTTACAAAGTAAATTACCTGACCAAAACAAAATGCTACTTGGTACAGGTGTCAGAGCTAATCCTGGCATTTTTTCGCAAAATGGACCAACATTATTTTCAACAAATACGCAAATTGGAAAATCAGACCAAAAAATGCAATTACATGCAAATTTTCAAACTCAAAATGGACATTCAAGTGTGCAAAATGGACAACAAAACCCACAGGGCACAAGTTCTCAAGCAAATCCAAACCAAATTGTTCAACATGGACCACAATTGCCCATCAATATGCACAATGGAGTAATAAATCAAAATCAGTCACCATTTTCTTCTAGTATGCAAAACAAACAAACACATCAAAGTAGCTTTCAAACAAATTCTGGAGTTAATAATCAAAATAGAAATCAAATCTTGGACGGCTTTACCAAGAACATTGTTCCTCAAAACGGAAACGATAGACAAATGCCTTTAGAAAATATTGGTAACAGTTTTATTCAAGGTAATGTGCAGAGATTACCCACAAACGTGCACATCTCTCAGGATAAAATGATCTCTAAAGATAAGAACACGTTTTCCATTACAAAAGGGAAGGAGAATATATTGACAGCTAGCAAAAAACCGCAGCCGCCATCTTTTAGTGCAAAACGACCAAATCAGCAAAAACACACATTAGCAACGTTTAGACCGCCATTCAAACTACAAAAACAGGTACATAGAGCGATTCACGCAGGTCAAAGTCAAACATCTCAAGGAACCATGGGGAATTTTATGTCAAGTCCGACGAATATCAATCATCAGTTTTCAGCAAGTGGTAGTCAAGCAAATATGTTTGGTGTTCGTCCTTCAGTACCAAACAGAGTGATTATAGAGCCGAAAGCTACGGTCAAATTGCCGTCAAAAATAGCGATGACGCAAGCACCGAACATACCGTCAGGTACAAAGGACATGATAGGAAGCGGAGGGACTTTAGAAACACCAATAGCTGCAATGTCTATTACAAATCTAAACACTGATTTGTTAGTAAAAACGTCAAATATTAATCAAGGTCAACATTCTAGCAATGTAGGTCATAATGTGCCACCGGCACAGACAAATAACCTTCATGCAGGAGTACAAAACCCTGCATCGGCATCCAGCACAAGTATAACAGTGGAGTTAAATCCAAAATCTATTAATGCTTTGTTACAAGGGGCAGTCGGGGGACCTAAAGCGACCCCAAGGACGGAAGCGCCACAGCCAGCAAAAACGATTGATAGTAAGGCAACATCTACCCTTCAACAATTAATACTGGCTTTACAAGCGGCGGCTAAACTAACAGGTTCCACAGCTAGCAGTACAGCTGTATCCAAAACAAAACCAACTACGACGCCGTCACCGGAAACAACAGAGGAACCTAAAGAAATAGAATTAGAAGATATGACAACCACCACCACAACAACAACAACAACTAAGGCACCACCCCCAACTCCGCCACCTTCACCACCGTCATCAAAACTTACCGGTAATACTGGCCAGGGTGTGCTTCCTCCTGGGAAAAACCCTTGTCCACCTGAGAAGTCGTTTTATCAATGCAGAGGAAGAGACATGTTTATAAACGTTACATCTGTCGGTGAATGGTGTTATGGTAAATGCAGTATAGGACAATGTGTTAATGCTGTATGTCAGTGTAGTTGTAACGTACCACCACCAAACTTGACCAATCAAAAGGGGGCAGATAACTCTAACATCCAAAGTCAGATATTGGGACAAGAGATTGCGTCTGCCATGAGTGGAACAATTCAGAATCCATCTCATGTTAATACTGCATTAAATGATATGTTTACTTCTCTTAAAAAGAGTGACCCAGGACTTGCAGCTAGGGTATCTGCGCAGTTACCAGGTGTAGCTATATCTAGTCCTGACGAGGCTAGAGTGATAACAACCACATCGCAACAGGTTTTGCAATCTGCCGCTGGAAATGCCAACACTCAGCAACATGGTACCACGAAAACCGCAACAGACAAACCAAAGGCACAGTCTTCGATAGGTACTGATATTTCTACTTTATTAGGAGCCATTGAGAGACTTATTGATGCCAAGATCAATCAGGCGAATCTTAAAAGTAATCCATCAGCTGGAGAAAAACAACATTTTATTCCGGTACCACAAATGAGTGAATTGGTGCTTCAACAAAGCAAAAGCACGACAACAAAAGCTCCAACAACAACAACGACGACGACTACAACACCCAAACCCCCAACAAATGCCCAGTCTGCTAATCAATTTGGACTAGCAGAAAATACTGGGCAGTCGGTAAATAATTTTGGACTGGCAGAAACTACAAAACAAATTGCTGATACACCAACTGTAAATAGCCAGTCACAAGGCCAAGGTCAAAGTCAGCATAAAAGTTCATGGACCCAACTACCTCAAATGTCACCAGAGGGAACAAGTTTTTGGCAAAATTCAGCACATATGCCTCCTCCACATTTCAAACAGTCTAATCATCCGTCGCATTTTCCACCGTCTCACATTCCGCCTCCCCCTGCTCACATTCCACCACCCAAAAACCACATTCCGCCACCACCTCCTCACGCACATCGTCCACCTCCGTCGCCATTTGCTCATCATCAAAGCTTTGCCACACATAATTCTTTTGGAATGCCACCTGCAGGAGCTAATATGCAACATAGTGGAATGCCACCTCCAGGGGCTAATTTGCCACATGGTGGAATGCCACCACCTGTAAGTAAAGCTCATATCTTACGACACCAGCCTTCACAGGACAGTGCACCAGCTGGTGAACTGGATCTTGGGTTCAAAAGACGGCGATTTGAAGGAAGATCTTTCTGGAGACAAAACAAACCATCAGCTCCAGGCGCGAATCAAAGCCCTCACACGAATCCACAACAAAGGCATCATATGAATCCACATCAAATGCCACAAATGCGTCAACATATGAGTCCACATATGAATCCACCTATGAGTCCACATCAGAGTCCTCATATGAATCCACATCAAAGTCCTCATTTGAGTCCACATATGAATCCACAGATGGATCCACATTTTAGACAGCATCCACATAAAAGACAGGCGCCAAATTATTATTACTCCAATAACAATGAAACTGACGGTGGCGGAGAGGGTGGGACAGGGGAAGGAGGTACGGGGGAAGGTGGAGCAGGAGATGGAGAAGAAGGAAGCGGAGTAAATGATAGATAAAACTACAGTGGTGAAATTTTTTAATTTAAAAGATTGAGACAAGAATTTAAACGAAACGAATTATTTGCGACATATAATGAAAACTGTCTACAAAGATCTATTAAGCACGTTTTAAATGATATTGTGTTTTTATCCAAAAAGTGAACCCGACATTTTGATCAGTTTTTTGGGGATTGCGATTATGAAAAAACCGATTCACTTAAAGGAAAATTGATATCCTTCTTATATACATATATATTTCTTATTTTTCGTATCTATGAAAGGAATATGTATGTAATAACCATATTGTTGAGGAAATTTAAACTATATCCATTAGGATAGCCATTCTTTTAAATGGATTCATAAATTGTTTTGTAAACCATTCAAAATAGGTCAACCCTTTTAAGTAGACTATATATAAGATTTTGATTCGATTATAATATTACTGTTAATTCTTGAGGAAGAAAAATGTAAGTATTTTAATATTAGGTAAGGCGTGATTATATGCGAATACAATGTGTAACTGTTATTTTGAGAAAGACTTTAATTTGATAACAAAAATGGGATAGGAAGTTAACAATCTGATTGAAATGTACACGGAAAGTCTATTTTAATATTTGGATTATTATAACAAAAAGCCGTGGTAAGGCGTGATTATATGCGAATACAATGTGTACCTGTTATTTTGAGGACTTAAATTTGATAACAATAATGGGATAGGAAGTTAACAATCTGATTAAAATGTACACTGCGAGTCTATTTTAATATTAGGATTATCGTAACGAAAAAAGCGTGTTAAGGCGTGATTATATTTGTCATTTTTACAACATTTAGACATTTAAAAAATCAATTGGGGTTAACCTACCAAAGCTCTGAACAACTCGGCCCAGATCGTAAGACGTCGAGTAAATGAAGTTATGGATAGAATCTGTCTCAAATGGTAAAAAAATGAAAATCTTGTAAAATTTAATTATCAAATGGAACACGGACTTGATTTCAATATGACGTTTTCTTTTTGTGTAATAGAATCGTCTCAAGTCTGGTTTGTCAAAGCAATAACTTATTGTAATTATAATGACATGATAATAAGAAAATAGAGGAAATTGAAGATTTTTTTTGTTAAACATTGTGTGATATAATTATTATTTTAAGATTGATGAGGACAATATCGGAATTTTAATTTTGTAAAACACGAGCAGTGTTAAGATTTTGTCATGTTCTTTTTCCTAACTCGTGTCATGAACTTTAATTTATATAGAAAGTCTTTGGAGGAAAATTATGTATCCATAAAATGGATGAAATATATGATCACTGGTTTATTTATTTATTTATTCATTCATTCATTCATTTTATTTATTTATTCATCATTTATTTATTATTTTTTTCATTTATTTATTCATTCATTCATTCATTTTATTTATTTATTTATTTTTCATTTATTTTTAATTCATTTATTTATCTATTTATTCATTTATTATTTATTCATTCATTCATTCACTAATTTTATTTATTTATTTATTTATTTATTTATTTATTTATTTATTTATTTATTTATTGCCTTCTGCACACTGTGTCTCTGTCATCTCCAAAGTTGGAGAGGGGTTACTAGGAAAAAAGGTAAAAACAACAACAACAACGCGTGACATAATCACATGTAAAAAAGGGTTCGATAGTTAGTTGGATGTTGTTTGAAGTAGCATCAGTAATTCTTCAGGGATTTATCTATGAAAAGACAATTTTTGTTACTCTTGAGGATAAATCTGAACACAGCTCCATATGGTGCGTGAGTGACAGAGTGTTTCCGATCTGCATTGTACTAGTGCACACTTCACCTTAAGACTAAGACATTTGCCCGGGTATCGGGTCATGCAGTTAAGACCTGCGACAATGAAACTTTTCTCACCTGCAGTCGACCGGGATCGAACCCACATCGATAAGACGCCTTGAGTTTAAATGCTAACACCTTACGCTGCCCCTGCATGTTGAGAGGGGGTTATTGACAACACACAAATAAATTTACACGCGAAGAAGCGATCACCAATATAACAAGGGCAGACAATTAATTGAAGCAGTAACATTTTGATGAAACGGATGTAAATCAAAATCTTTTCATCTTCCATTTAATTGGAGATTTTCATCTTTTCAGATGATACTAAATGATTTTATCTGAATGTAATGCAGATATTGTACAGCACATTTTTAGAATGGCTATATCATATATTTTCATACTTTTTAATTTTGTTACTTTGCTTATAACGGAGAATACACCTCAAACCTGCCTTAAAGGCCACCTTTCTATAAGGGCCACCTGCTTATAAAGGTCAATAAAATTCTATCCCATTTGCACTTTATTCATATTATTTGAACTTGTATATAAAGGTCACCTGTCCATAAAGACCATTTTTACTTATCCCCATGGTTGACCTTTATAGACAGGTTTGACTGTATATAAAAAATTAAGAAAAAAATGTCAACATAACTGCATTTAAGGTTACAATAATATCAAAACCGATTTTGAAATCATTACAGGGTCATTTTTAAAAAAAATTATTTTTTTTCCAAAACTTCCATATTACTGTATAGATACACAACTCCTAACAAACCAGGGATAATAAAGATTTTAAACAGATTTCTATGACACTTTTTGCTTTTCTTATTTTCAGGACCTTTTACTCTATACATGTATTGATAAAATATTTTACAACAATCGAAATTATGATTCCTACCATGTATATGCACATGTGCATTGTATTGCAGTTAAAAGTCCTCGTGACTGACACGAAATTTTTTCAAGCATAAAAAAGTGTATATGTTATAAAATTAAAATTCCATTTGAACAATTTTCTTGATATACTTAACCGTTATAAATATATCATTATAATAATTTTTTTATTAAAACTTCTAAACGTAGATAATTATTTATAAAATATGTTTAATTATTGATGGCGCATTCTGCATATTTTTCCTTATTTTTGTTCATTACTTAAACTGCTTTTTCATTCTGAATGATATTTTTTCCAATTCTCTTCAACATGACAAAGAATACTTGTCTTTAAATAAAAAAAGATGTGTTGGCTGTGAAGTTCCTGATTTCCATATACATGTAAATAGTTATGCTAAAGTCCAATTTATTTCAATTAAACAATTCACTGAAACCTATAGCATCTAAAAACCCAAAATTGAGAAAAAAAGAACAACGAAAATATTTCTTAATTTATCAAGTTGAAAAAAAACCGATTGGTCGGTTGGTATGTTTCACGTCGCATCAGCAATGTTTCAGCATTGAGACACAGGTTATTAATCTTTCTGGATTAATCTAAGAATACTTCCGCACGTGTTTGAGATATCCGATTGTGTATTGTGGTCTGCTTTGTACTAGCGCACACTCACGTTGACGTTTTGTTAAGATGCTACCTCACCGAATCATTATGCCACAGGTAAGCCTACCACTTCCAAAATCGCATTATTCCTGCCACCAGATAAACCAGTCTTTACTTCGTTCCCATAATGCAGAGCACCAGGCGAGAAAGCAGTATCTCAAATTTTAATTTTTTTTTTCATGAACCGACAATCGAACATTCGACCTCCCAATCTCGAGGTGGACGATCTACCACTGGGTTGAAAAAAATATATAAAGGATTATTAACAATTTGAATATACGAAAATAAAATTATTAGATTAGGCTATTACTTGATAAATAAAATACACAGGTGCTATTGTAAAATTTCAAAATAAACGTAAAACTGAGTGAATAGAATTCCTGATTGGGTTTATGATCCATGATATAAAAAAATGGCAACGTCTTAAAGCTGTAATAAATGTCGATATCAAATAATAAAAATATAGTTGTGATGATGTAGAAACAAACGACGATTATATCATTTGATCAACACGTGTCAAATATTAATTAACAGAATTAAAACATATTTAAAAATTTTTTGTTAATGGTAGCCAAGTGGTCCTTAGTGAGCTTAGGACTTTCCTAGGTTCAAATCCCGCACGGACGGACATATCCCAGTGTAAAAACGTGTATTCCAGAATTTTCTACCCTAGCCCGCATGATTATTACAGCGATGTATTTCCGGAATGAGGGTTTGTGTGTTTTCCCATATTAAATCCCCGTAAGGATTTTAAAAAGCTCTGCATTTTATACTCCAGCTAAGATGGCATTTAGTTTGGTGTCAGTTAATTACGACAAAATGCATACGTCATAACGGTATGTGGCATGCTACAAAATTTTTTGATATCTCTTCTAAAACCTTGGAAAACTAGTGCTACGGCAGACGTGAATCAGACGGTGATATATTTAATAACTGAACATATTTCTAATCACTAGTGGGACCTCGGTGGCCGAGTGGTCTAAAGCGCGTGCTTACGGATCACAGTGCCTCTCACCGCCTAGGTTCGAATCCCACTCGGGACAGATCCTAGTGTGAGACAGTTTGTCAATTCGCTTGCCGAAGGTCGGTGGTTTTCTCCGGACACTCCGGTTTCCGCCACGATTCCAGAACTGACTGCTTCGAAATAAGTGAAAGATTCTTTGACTGGGGCGTAAAACACCATTACTCCACTCCACTCTTATCACTAGTGTTTCATAAGTGTTTTAAGACTGGATCTCATATGTTTTATACTGATTTTACACATTGTATTGACAGGTACTTAATACTTATATATGACTTGTGACATAATATATATATATATATATATATATATATATATATATATAACTATATATATATATATATATATATATATATATATATATATATATATATATATATATATATAGACTATATATATATATATATATAGATAATATATACTGTACTAGTTCTTACTTATATCTATCTAACTATCTATCTATCTATCTATCTATCTATCTGTCTATCTATCTATCTACCTGCCTAACTTAAGTGATTAGTCAGCGCGTTTAAACACTCAGCCATATAGGAGGCTAGGGAAGAAGAAGGAGGAGGAGGGGGTTACTACTTATAGAACCTGTTGATATGACACATAATTAGACAAGTTTTTATTACCCAAACTGAGATAGGAAATAGCACTTCTTAAAAATCACTAATTTTATCAATGAATAAAATCACTTATCATAACGATTATTGAAATTTCTGATTATAATAAAATTTGAAATCACTGATAATAATAATGATGGAAATCGCCCATTAAAACTAAAATTAAAATCTCTGAATCGATAACAATTATTGAAATAACAGATAATAACAATTATTGAAATCACTGATTATAACAATTATTGAAATAACAAATTATAACAATTATTGAAATAACAGATTATAACAATTATTGAAATCAGTGATTAAAAACAAAAATGGAAATCACTGATTATCACATTCATTAGAATCACTGATTTTACCCCTTATTTAAAACAATGGGCAATAACCCGTAATAAGACCATTTTTCATCACACAAATGGAAAAAAAACAGAATACAATAAATTGACCAATTATTTATTTATTTATTTTATTATTTTATTTTTTTATTTTATTTTATAATTATTATTATTATTTTTTTTTTTGAAAAAATCAAGATTTAAAAAAGCATTAAAACAAACATTAATCTTGGACAGAGACAAAGATTATAAAACAGCTGATTGGACATTTGTTACATTAATAACTGCGCCACGCTGTATAAAAAAGTACACTTCAACTCACCGTTAGTCGTTTTAGGTCAAACCGTGAACAAATTTGAAAGTCATAAAAACTGACATTGTTTATAAATAATTAATCAACTTAACTTGTTTAATTCAATACATTAGTTTATTTAAACTTTTGACTCAACATACAATGACTTTAATATTGGACTTTTTGTACTAGAGGTTGCAATTAATGTCAGATGTTCCTCTTAGATGTGAAAATTACTTTTAGTGGGAGAATGGTTTGGGAAAGACGGGGATTTTATGTTTTGTCACGTGATTGTATAAGCGAGAATTTCCGGTTCCGGGTACAGTCGGCGTTATGATGACGTCACAAAACAATTAGTCTACTTTGCAGTAAGTAAATGTTACCATTTTCTCGCATTATAATTGGCTTCAAAGTTAATAGTTATTTCCTCAGAGACTTTTTTACCACTGCCGAAACTACTTTTTTGTAAACAATGATGGAATAAATTCATGAGCGCATTTCATTGTTGATCACGTTGAACTTTGTTTGATAAACATTAAATGTTTTGCACTCAACTTTGTTATTTTGGTTTTTTTTAATTATGAAATTTATAATAAGCATTGCTTTAATTTTTATTCGGTCTTTTGAGAAAAAAAACTTAAATGAAGACTGTGCACTTTTTGCATAAACCCGCGTAATTAAAGGCAATGCTTATTATCTAAAGTCATCTCTGTTCTGAGAAGTCAAAAGACAGGAAATGTCTTCATATCCGGGTATGAAAAACAAATATGAAACAATGACCAAATAGCATTTAGCAAATAAGACATTTACCTCAAATAAATATAGAATTCAGAAAGAGAGACATTTGTTAAATATTTAATACAAAGCAGAATATTTAATATTAAGAACGAGACCCATGTGTTTATTAATGAAACGAGACAAAAATATTCTTTAAATTTCTCATGATATTTCTGCCATTTTTTACTTTTGAATTTTTATAAAATAATGCACTCATAAGTAGCACAAATTGTCATGTGTTACTTTTGTCATAAAAATTCAAAAGTAGCACATGAAATTTCTATAAAATTCTGTAATTTCTCTAATTCTTTAGACAGATATAACACACCCACCCTCCCTCTTTTTAATTGAAATCTTGATGTCAGGTAAACTGTCATGGAATCATAATTTTCAAAATCTCTTTTCAAACCCACATGTCAAAAGCCAATACTTATTACGATCTTTCACTGCAGAAGAGTGCCCGTAACGGCGACTAACACGATATCCGTTCAGTTTTTTTTTTGTCAAAGGCACCGTAATGTGCTGATTTTGAATGCATTAGTTTAAAAGAAATTCTAAATCAGCAAATGACAATATAGTAAAAAGCAGACGGAGGAAAGACAGAGGAATTAACAGCATCCCACGCATCTAAATAATAATAATAATAATAATAATAATAATAATAAAATATCGAAAACATTTTAATCCAATCATCACACATTATTTTTGTACGGAGGAGGTGGATCAAAAATCGTCTGATAATTAGTATTAAATGGTTCATTTTTTGAATCGTAAACATTTCCGGTTTGAGAAAACTGGTTTCCTATTGATATTCGGGTACTCTCGGACATTAAGCTGCTGATTCGTTGATCTTGAATTAAAACATGGCGTTGTAACTGGTTTATCCTGTCCTGGCTTGAGAAGAGAAAGAACGTTCTTCTATAAACACAATAAAACACTGAACCTATAATAGCGCATACGAGCAGCAACAGAGCCGTGATGATAGCAAGGACTGACGCGGTAGTCACAACCGATTTGTGGTAGAAGCAGTCAGACGTCTGACAGTAAACCAGTCCAGTTATACAGTACGACATTGATAAACCACAGATACTTATGGATGTTATTGACAACACATAAAATGTTATGATCTGTAAAATATAAAAAATAAAAATAAAACAGATAAATCATGACAACATATAAATTAACCAAGAGTGGAATACGTTGTAAAGCATTTATAAATCACAGCCAAATACTGTGTATATTACATGATACTTGTCCTAGAAACGCGACAATGTACAGCTACTTATATCTAACAAAGTATCGATAGCCGAGTGCCCAAAAGTTCGCGGAGCTCTTACTAATGGGCTCGAATCCCATTCGGAACAGATCCTTGTTTGAGGGTTTGTCAATTCACTTACGGAATCAGTGGTATTCTTCAGGCAATCCGGTTTTCTCGTCGATAGAAGTACATCTTATATTTTTGGCGTGTTATGAGCAAAAGCAAATTTTAATCTCTCCATAATTTCCTTAATTGGGTCCTCACAACTCGGTTTTGAGCCAATCAAAAACTTCTTTCTGTAAAGATACTAGATATGGCACATCTATAGAATTCTCGTCAAAACATGGTCGAGTTGTCTGAAGATGGTTCTTACAGATCTCCAGGATAAGCTATGTCAGCTCAGTGTTAAACTTTCGACAGGCCTGTACTGTATGGAACATTTTAAGACATGACTTTTAGCTTATCAATTGGGACCAAAACATTAAATTTTGTAAAAATCTACATTTACAATATCTAAGATAATTATGTTGGACCCTTCTATACCCCCAATTAGGACCCCAAAGCCAAACTCTGTATAAATTATAAAGAACATGTACAAATAATACATTTGAATATTAATGGATTCTATAAATAGATCTGGTATTACAACTCTTCTTAATCTTGTTCCCTATTTCCAGTTCTATGAGACAAGTTTTTGACCCAGGTGCAGCAAATTTGGTCCAGCATTTTAAAAAAAAAACAAAAATCTTACACAAGTCGGACGAAGCACTTCTGTGTCTTTGGCGAAAAAAATATGGCTTGACAGGTAAATAACAATAAATAAAAATTGTGTTTGTACTTAAATTTTCGAAGAACCGAACAACAATCGCTTTCATTTTATTTAGAACATTCTGTCATAATCATGCAGACTTTTAACTTAGTTTTAGAAAAAACATCAATGCTGTTTGGAGTTACCTACCTTGCCTTTAAGCTGAGAACACGTGATGTTCTCTTCATTATCGTCTGGGTGTGACCATGAAGTCCAGAGTCCGATACATGATGTTACCATCAGCTAACACAAATATATATATGCAATATATACAATTCTATTATTATTATTATTATTATTATTATTATTATTATCAAGATACCAAAGGATGCACTCTGTTTAAAAGAATTGAATGAATTCATACGAGTTTAAAAAAGGAGAGTATAATTATCAGATCCAATCATTAATAAAGAGCTTAAAGATGCCCTCGTCATTGATTCTTCCAAGTCTTAACAGACACTGTACAATGCTAAAATGAAAAGAGAAAAGGTTTACAAAGTTAAAAACTTACTACGGAGTGTTTTTAGCACTGCGGAGATGTATTGGTTTGCTGTGTCTAGAGGAAGGATTTAAGGATTTTCAAAGTAGTAGCTTACTAAGAAGTGTTTTAGCATGATAAAATATATTAGTTTGGTGAAACTAGAGAACGATCTTCAAAGTAGTCGCTTACTGCGAAGTGTTTAAGCATGATAAAATACATTGGTTTGCTGAATCTAGGAAAAGATTTTCAAAGTAGTCGCTTACTACGAAGTTTTTTAGCATGATAAAATATATTGGTTTGCTGAATCTAGAGAACGATCTTCAAAGTAGTCGCTTACTACGAAGAGTTTTAGGATGCTAAAATATATTGGTTTGCTGAGTCTAGTAACAGATTTTCAAAGTTGTCGCTTACTACGAAGTGTTTTAGCATGATAAAATATATTAGTTTGCTGAAACTAGAGAACGATCTTCAAAGTAGTCGCTTACTACGAAGTATTTTAGCATGATAAATATATCAGTTTGCTGAGTCTAGAGAACGATCTTCAAAGTAGTCGCTTACTACGAAGTTTATTAGCATGATAAAATATATTGGTTTGCTGAATCTAGAGAACGATCTTCAAAGTAGTCGCTTACTACGAAGAGTTTTAGGATGATAAAATATATTGGTTTGCTGAATCTAGGGACAGATTTTCAAAGTAGTCGCTTACTACGAAGTGTTTTAGCATGATAAAATATATTGGTTTGCTGAATCTAGAGAAAGATTTTCATAGTAGTCGCTTACTACGAAGTGTTTTGGCATAAAAAAATATATTGGTTTGCTGTGTCTAGAGAAAGATTTTCAAAGTAGTCGCTTACTAAGAAGTGTTTTAGCATGATAAAATATATTGGTTTGCTGTGTGTAGAGAAAGATTTTCAAAGTAGTCGCTTATTACGAAGTGTTTTAGCATGATTAAAATATTGGTTTGCTGAATCTAGGGAAAGATTTTTAAAGAAGTCACTTACTACGAAGTGTTTTAGCATAAAAAAATATATTGGTTTGCTGTGTGTAGAGAAAGATTTTCAAAGTAGTCGCTTATTACGAAGTGTTTTAGCAAGATTAAAATATTAGTTTGCTGAATCTAGGGAAAGATTTTTAAAGTAGTCGCTTACTACGAAGTGTTTTAGCATGATAAAATATATTGGTTTGCTGTGTCTAGAGAAAGATTTTCAAAGTAGTCGCTTACTACGAAGTGTTTTAGCATGATAAAATAAATTGGTTTGCTGAGTCTAGAGAAAGATTTTCAAAGTAGTCGCTTACTGCGAAGTGTTTAAGCATAATAAAATATATTGGTTTGCTGTGTCTAGAGAACGATTTTCAAAGTAGTCGCTTACTACGAAGTGTTTTAGCATGATAAAATACATTGGTTTGCTGGTTCTAGAGGAAGGATTTTGAAAGTAGTCGCTCTTCGAAGTGTTTTAGCATGATAAAATATACTGGTTTTCTGGGTCTAGAGGAAGAATTTTCAAAGTAGTCGCTTACTACGAAGTGTTTTAGCATGATAAAATATATTGGTTTGCTGAGTCTAGAGAGAAAAAAAAATTAAAGTAATAATTAACAAAGTTTTAGAACTTTTAGAAATTTTAGATAAAATGGAAATCTCATTTGACATGGCAAGTTTATTTTAGAAAAGCATATTATGAGTAAAAATCTGGTCCATAAAAAATTCAGAATATTTCCATTTCAACATATAAATAAAGAATAAAGACGTACCAAACACCCTGACCATATAGATGAACCTGTATTTAATGGGAAAACGGTTTTATCTGTGGCATAGACGAGGATAATCATACCGGTAACTATGGATACGATGCTTCCGAATAACATAACAAAAGAGAGGTGCCGAAGCTGTTTCAACGCCTTTGTTCTTCTGTGATTCAGAAGAACTGTAAAATAAATAAATAGATAAACAAATAAATATATATATATATATATATATAGTCCACGATCAGTTTGACTCTGCTTAGACTAACTTTTAGTTGGTTTCAGGATTAAAGCCCCCCCCCTTTCCCTTTGCTTGAAATAAAATATGTTACCGTCAGTTACGCAAAAAGATCCGTTGTTTTCTATGTCATTTTGTGGGTGTTCTAGATAGTCGCGCTTTTTTATTTTAAAATCACAAATACACACTGGTTACTTAACGAAACTTACAGAAATCTTTAAATGAAAACATGATGTCATCAAATAGTTTTTTTTTATTAATTTGTATTTTTTTTTTCATGAAATATAAAGTATAATATCATAATATCAAATGGCGTCATCAATATATATATATATATATATATATATATATATATATATATATATATATATATATATATATATATATATATATATATATATATATATATATATATATAGGGTTAAACAAAAATAGCATTGTTTTGTCAACCAAATTTCTGGTATGCAAAAGATCAAAAGTCTTATTAAAGGGTTATCTCCCCTTAACATTTTGTGATGATTGTGATTGAAAACGGCATACGGTAGTCGGTATTTATCTGAATAACATCGTAATTTTTACGAAAAAAAAACTTCAATTTTTTTCAATTCCATGAAATGAAATACACTTATTCGATCCCCTGCAAACGAGAAAAGGTATATCTCGAGTTTATCTTATTTATAAAAACAATGATAAGAAATATTTTCAAAACAATGGGTTATGGTCATGATGACATTGACGATGACGATGACGATGACGAAGGTGTCAGAACGATTGTCTTACCTTTTTCATCAGGCGATAAAGTCAATGCTGGATATGGAGTCATCGTTCCTGTTTCTTATTTGATATATTCTGGTATTAAACCTTGCTTCAGTAGTTCCTCTTTAGTATAAAATAAATATATACATAAAATGACGTGTGACAGATAAACATTACGGTTATCTCCCTTTATTTCCATTTAACATTCAGTTTTGATAAGATAAAAACTGAACAAATTTATTACAATAAATGTACTTGTTATATCTAAGAGAGGTACAATAAAGGAACTTTTAAATAAATAATTTTAAATAACGGTTTATTGGGTCAAGTATAGAACTCGCCTCTCTTTAATAATCGGGAGGTTTGCACCTTGCAAAGGTATTTCATCCATTCTACAAAAGGTTATTATTTCGCCACATTTCGTCATCGTAACAAGTGCCCGTTCCCACCTATCTCCTTCTGTCTTGTATTCATGTGTGTATTATCTTTATACTGCTTTTCAGGCTTAATCTGTTATGAATAATAATTAATAAAATCAAAGAAAGAATAATATTTTAAAATTGAATTTCATATGGGCATAAAATGAGTATGAAAAATGTGCAAACAGGTGCAAAGTGCCTTATAACACTAACCAGATTTGGCATTTTGACTGCCTCAATGTACGTGCTACATTAATAAAGGCCAAATGTGTTATGCCATGTATGTCATGGATCTCAAAGACAAGAAAAACGATAAAAGCCGTAACCTTTGTAAAATAACGTGTTGTCATTGTGTTACACAAGGGCGGCTTTAAGACCTTATTTTTGAGTGGTCCCTCAACACGTTGTGTAAAATGAGAAAAGAAAGCATAGTGCCTTACGACACTTAACAGGTACGGCATTGTGACTGTCTAAATGTACGTGTTATTTAAAGAAACGGTCCAACGAGTCTATTGAGATGTTCTTCCTGCGCTGTTATGCAAACTTAAAATGTGCAAACGAGCGAACAGAACCTTATATCACTAACCAGACTCGGTATTGTTACAGGGGGTGTCGATGACCAACTGGTCTAAAATGCGCAATGACAGATCACAGTGTCTCTTATCTTATATTGACTTTATTGCCGAAGGTCGATGGTTTTCCCCGGATTCCTCCACCATCCCAGAGTAAATCGTCTGTAAGGAGAAGATTCTTGACTGGGGCATAAAACTCAATCTATTGTTACGGCCTATGTGTACGTGTTTTACTTAAAAAGACAGGTCATGATCAGCGAGGGTATTAACAGGTGCGGCGCCTAAACGCGGAATATGAAAATCAAAATTAGATAACAAAACTAGATTAATTATGATCATATTATATAAAATTGTCAAATTAACAAAAATCAAGTAATTATGCAATGATTTATATTACGTTTTGTATATTATTTTATCACTCTTAACAATAACTCGCACCTAACTTGATCAATTAATTACCGCCTAATTAACACGTGTGATAATGACCTACTTAAAAAAACGTGATCATAATACTATCTTTATTTTTTCATTAATAATGATTTAAATGATGACGGTTTTTCAGTTTGGGAATAATTTGACGTAGTTTGTATTATTAAGACTGTCTAAAATATATTTACTCAACTGACTTGGATTACCATATTAATGACAATGTTAGGAATTTCATGTTATATGACAATGTTAGGAATTTCACACACACACGCACACGAACGCACGAACGCACGAAGGCACGTACACACACACACACACACACACGCATTCACGCACGCACGTACACACACACACACACACACACACACACACACACACACACACACACACTTTGGGGGCGAATATCATTTAAAAGGTATATAGGTCATGATTAGCGCGTGCTTATCGCATAATGTACCAAGGACCAGTTTCACAATCATTGCTACGCTAAGTTTTTCCATAACTTAAGCGTTTTTCATCAATCTCTTTTTGGAACTGTGAAAAAATTTGACAAAACTAAATATAGATGTTAGAAAATTAAAAGTGGTCCTTTAAATAACTCTTTAGATATCTGTACATTTCAACAATTAATAAAACTATGAAGATTTTAAATTTGCCAAATTTAAATTAAGGATATTTAAGGTTAAGTAATTATTGTGAAACGGGGGTCACAATAAAAAAATGAACGATTAACATCGCTGAGACCGGAAGTTATAAAAATTCCCGACTATGGATTGACACTGGGTATAATAACATTGATGATAGTGTGTGGTTTTAAAAGACCACTCCGGAGTTTTAATTTACCATGCTAAAGGTATGGCTAGTGACTTATTTCCCTGATTGTTTGTCAGCAATCTCGGTTAATATTGTTTAAAATGCCCTAATTAGTAAACCACAAATAATTATCTAATGATTTACAATCAAGGAACAGCAATAAATACTGCACTTAACTTTCCCATATAAATCAGAATAAAATAAAATTTATGAAATTAATGATCAAGATACAACATATATATATAATTAATAATTGAAAGATGACGACTGTATTATATAATACCAGAAATCTATCAATGACATTATGAAGAGATTATTACAATGGCACTTTGTTTACAATCATCGGTGCGGATTTCATTCAAAGTACGTGAACTTTGTGATTCATTCCGGGAACCTAGCTTTTACTTCACTCTGTGGTGATAAACTGAATGTGGTCGGTTGCGTCTGTCTTCTACCATTTTTGGATGTAATTTATGATTTAATTCAGACATGGTATATGACACTTCCAGATCCGGTGGCGGAAGCGCAGACGATATGAATTATCTATATTCTACTTCCGGTGATGGGACCCTTTACAGTATCATTCGTTCATTATAATTTACTCATATCTTTTATTATTTTTCATCATCATAACATCTTTATAAAATAATGTTCATTTTATCAATCTCCTGCTTTGTTACAGACTTCTAATTTGGCCAGTTCTGAAAAGCTGGGAAAACTTCCACCAAAACTATATCGGTTTTACATCATTCAAGTGAAAAGATTTGATATTAAAATTTAGAATGAATAAACATCTTAAATCTTTGCAATATTAATCTTTGCAGACAGAATCAAAGGAAATCCGAACGGATAGCTCCCTCTAAAAATAGAAAGAAAACAAAACAATAGAAACATAGAAACGGGAAATTGTGTAAATTTCAAAGAAGATCTTATACTGTTACAATGTAACTGGCATGCATGGACAAGTGTCATATTATAAATTTTAGAATTTTTTTCAGAAAAAAGAAATTAAAATTATAAATTTTTAAATATTTTCTTCGGTAAATTCAAAGGTTAACCATAAGACACAGCATTTAGATTGTTGATTTTTTTGCCAGCTTTGTTTCAAGGCCTTATATATTCTAATTTCAGGACAAATATCATGATCATGTCGCTAACAACATTTGAACTTCCTGTTATAAACATCGCAAATTCAGAACAGAAATCTATTGTTACTGCTTTGTCCATTTCCCTTGAGCAAGGTCGAGAAAACATTTGTCTGTTTAATATGTTAATCATGTAATTAAAAAATACATTTGGTGTAAATATAAAACTTGTCTTCGACCTCGCCCATAAAAAATTTCAAAAAAAAAAAAAAAAAAAAAAAAATGACAGCAAAAATAATTTTTTAAAAATATTTTTTTTCCCCTTGTCTGATTTAAAATGATGAACATGTACGAGGATAAAAGTATATTACATGTACATAAGTTACAACAAAGATCCCACCTTGTACCATGAACATACGGATTTTCACCTTTTTTTTTTTTTTTTTTTTTTTTTTTTTGAATAAAAATATGTCTTGACTATTTAGAATGGCACAATTTTTTTTATTAAAGCACTTGGTCTGTTTTGTGTTTGCATGTTTACCTGTTTTAATACGGTAATACATTTCATAATTATTATTTTATGTGTTTTATTAACGAGTGACAAACAGAAATTTTTTGACATATAATAACATGCTACCTGAGCGTGTCATTTTCTGAAAGATATTTGAGTGTGGTAAAATATTAATGACATGATAAGCAATTTCACACGAAGTGTTTAAACTTATTTTTAATAATAAGTGTAACTTTCTTGACTTTTATCGCACATCTAATCTATATTCAGTCACATTAATAGTAACAATGCATTGTTAATTAGCTTTCTTGTGTGCCTAAACATGTACTTCTCGCGCATGTCAAATTCAAGTAATGAATCAGTTTTATAGAATTGCCAATACAGAGATGTTTGATTGATTGATTGATTGATTGTATGAATGGGGTTTTTCGTCCCAGTCAAGAATATTTCACTTATATCGAGACGTCACCAGCTATATGAAGTGGTAGAATTTTGACTCTTTCAGTGTGCAAGGAGGGATTTTTAACCTGTTACGTCTGCCATGGGCATCAGTTTTTAAGGTCTTCTCCGAAGGACCTTGTAATTTTCATGTCTAATTGCTGAGTGCTTGGTGAAAGAACAGTCACTACAACTTTTCAAGTCTTGGTCAGACCCGGTCGGGGCCAATACAGAGACAAGAGTTTTATTATCTTTGATTTATTTAAGTATTTATCTCGTCGATAAGATCCAGTGCACATACAAAGCGTTGATAAAACCAATGAACATACAAAGCGTCGAAAAACCCAGTGCATATACAAAGCGTCGATAAGACCCAGTGCATATACAAAGCGTCGATAAAACCCAGTGCATATACAAAGCGTTGATAAGACCAAGTGAACATACAAAGCGTCGATAAGAACCGAGTCCGATGCGATTGGGAACTTCTAGAAGTAGAAAAATCACGTGTCAGAATCGAATTCCATCTTTTCCAATTGAACGACCAAGATAAATTTTTAAAAGGAAAGGAAAAAAATGTAAAAAACGTCAACTTCCGTTATAGAGTTTTTGCTTTGATGAAGTTTTATATAGCTTTGAAGAAGATTTTATGGACCTTTCACCAATAACAACGCGCATTTTTTATTGCTTTTAAATAGGCCAGTATTTTATGCGCAGTAAACAGCTGTATCCACTGATTCATTCATTTTGTAAGCACGTGACTGTTTTTCTCTTCTGAGATTCTGCCCGATTTTTGGAAGAGACAAATGCTTCTGGACAAAAAAGTTGTCGAATCGAACATACAGAAGGCATTCGACGCGAGTAAGTCACGTGGTTTTCAATTTCTGGAAGTGTCCAATCGCACCGGGCTCCAGTGAACATACAAAGCGTTAATTAGACTTAGTGCATACAAAGCGTCGATAAGATCCAGTGCATATACAAAGCGTTGATACGACACAGTAAACATACAAGGCGTCGATAAGATCCAGTGAACATACAAAGCGTCGATAAGATCCAGTGAACATACAAAGCTTCTATAAGATCCATTGCACATACAAAGCGTCGATAAGACCCAGTGAACACACAAAGCGTCGATAAGACTCAGTGCACATACAAAGTGTTGATAAGACTCAGTGAACATACAAAGCGTTGATAAAAACGAGAGCACATACAAAGCGTTGATAAGACCCAGTGCACATACAAGCGTCGATAAGACCCAGTGCACAAAGTCGGCATTTTTATTATCCGCGTCTAGATGTTTATCTTGTTATATTCAGTGTCCGTTCAAAGTCAGAACATTAATAATCAGTGAACTAGACAAGTTTTTTCACCTCATGGACAGAGATTTCCGACATGGTCCCTGGCCGAGATTTTCCTGTCTTACCTAGCCTGAGGCATATTACACGTGCAGTTCCCAAAATTTGTGCCATTACCAAAAATATTTACTTTCTTCACAGACGACTGGTCTTAAATTCTTAATGTACTCAAATACCAACATTAGGTCTTATGGGAAGTTAAGTAATTAATTAAAACGCCCTTAGCATAACTGTTTTGGTTTTAACTTCGTGGAACCGTTTATTTTTATTAACAAAACATGATTGGCCTCTAGATGGGATGGCTCTATTGATATAAATTACCTTTTCAAGGGAGAGAAATCTAAACCTCATAATAGAATTATCTCCCTTAAAGTCTCTTGTCAAGCTTAATACTTACTAGTAGATGTTACTAACTAACGGTTGTTTTATTTTATTTATTAAATTATTTAAATCAGAAAGTTTTATCAAGTTTCGGATAAAAATATGAATTAGGGGATGAATATATCATATGGAAATATGTTTGTACCCCAAATAATTTCTAATTTTTGTACATGGACTAAAAATTCGAATTAATTCATGTGTGACGGTGAGAAAAAAAAATCCCATCCCTATTGTACTATGGGGAAAATTTATCTGTACCTTCGGGTGGAACAATTTCATCTTAAACTCGACAAAGACTTGCTTACTTCTGGTTTTACGCGTTTTCAAATTGGTTGTTCTAGATATTTTATCCCTCCCTTTTTTATTTTATTCCAATGAATATTTTTTCATTATATTGGTCCGCTTTCCGTATCTGACGTCAATAGGATGGAACTACTTTCTACCGTCAAGATTCAAAGTCAATGATCGATGACGTCATCGCGACTGTTAAAGATGTCTTATTCTTCCGCAATAAAAAAAATCGTTTGGTTAATAAATCATTGTAATCGCTCGAAACGTTAAACTCTCAATATGGCAAACATAATGTTTTATTTATTACCTTTTTGTGTTGCCATTTGCAAAATTTCAAATATTTTACAAAAAAAAAAGTTATATTAAAATTTCTGCACAAAATTTGCATTCTATTTTGTTAAAAATTTCGAATTGTACACATAACAGTGCATTCAACGCATATTTTAAAGTTCACAAGCTTGGTCCAAAACATCGTTAAAACAATGGCTATCAAGATTTTACCACACATAAAATATTAACTATGAATTAATTTAACAATTAAACTTGTTTTGAAATGACATTTGTAATCAATTCGAACGCCATTCCTCTCAAACTTAAGGCAATGACAAATGAATTTTTTGATAGATATCTGTGATACAATGAAATTCTGTTTAAACTAAAAGTCACATTAAACTGCCATAATGTGTATAATTTATTAAAAATATATTTAAATAATGACCTTTCAGAAAAAAATTATTGATTTAAAGAATGTAAGGGCAACCATAAAAAATTGTATGTCAAGGAAAACTAAAATTAATTAGCTTACTTCAAAATGTATTTATAATTACATATTTCCTTCTCGGAGTGATAATTAAGACATTTGTTTATTTTCTTCACATCAATTTAACATAAAAGTCACCAGAAGACAAATATCTAATAAAGATTTGGGGAATATCTTCAAGTAAGATTCCGTTTTGTTATTTAATGTACGTGTCGCCTTGACTTAAGATTAATTCATCTAGAATAATCATTTAATGTACGTGTCGCCTTGACTTAAGATTCATCTGGAAAAATCATTTAATGTACGTGTCGCCTTGTCTTACGTGTCGCCTTGACTTAAGATTAATTCATCTAGAATAATCATTTAATGTACGTGTCGCCTTGACTTAAGATTCATCTGGAATAATCATTTAATGTACGTGTCGCCTTGTCTTACGTGTCGCCTTGACTTAAGATTAATTCATCTAGAATAATCATTTAATGTACGTGTCGCTTTGACTTAAGATTAATTCATCTAGAATAATCATTTAATGTACATGTCGCCTTGACTTAAGATTCATCTGGAATAATCATTTAATGTACGTGTCGCCTTGTCTTACGTGTCGCCTTGCCTTAAGATTAATTCATCTAGAATAATCATTTAATGTACGTGTCGCCTTGACTTAAGATTCATCTGGAATAATCATTTAATGTACGTGTCGCCTTGACTTAAGATTCATCTGGAATAATCATTTAATGTACGTGTCGCCGTGACTTAAGATTCATCTGGAATAATCATTTAATGTACGTGTCGCCTTGACTTAAGATTCATCTGGAATAACCATTTAATGTACGTGTCGCCTTGACTTAAGATTCATCTAAAATAATCATTTAATGTACGTGTCGCCTTGACTTAAGATTCATCTGGAATAATCATTTAATGTACGTGTCGCCTTGACTTACGCCACAAGTTACTTGTCGCCTTGCCTTACATGTCATGTCGCCTTGCTTAAAGATTCATCTGGAATAAAATAAAAATAAAAATAAAATGGTATTAATACCACGTCTTTGTTCTCATCTTTCTAAGTCACAAACATATCCTTATATACTTAGCAAATTATAATTAAATCAGCGGAAAAATCGACAGGACCCATCTTGATATACTCTTGTGGACGTTCTGTAACCAGATTCACTTGCCGTGTTTTGAAACTCTGTGGTCGATAGTCTAAAGCTACATACATACATACATACATACATACATACATGCATATACATACATACATAGATACATACATACATACATACATACATACATACATACATACATACATATGTCAGAATTTTGAATTTTTACAAAGAGAAATATTCAAAATTCTGCACATGACACATACATACATACTTTACTGTTGTTTCGCTTACATGTAAAACACAAGCATTTAAATATTCAAACAAAAAAAATATATTATCTGTAGCCATTCTCAAAAGAATTACGAGAGACTTTACATAAATAGATAAAGCGCTTACTTTAACGGAATAAAAGTGACTTTGGCGCACATTAACGAAAATGAATTAACGGAATAATTATGTGCGCCAAAGTCACTTTTATTCCGTTAAAGTACTTTAACGACCGTTAACGTACTTTAACGAATAAATGTGATTACGGCGTTCCATATTCATGGATCAAAGTACCCCTCACCGCCCAAGTTTGAATTCCACTCACGTAGATCCTAGTATAAGAAAGTTTGTCAGTTCGCTTGCCCAAGGTCGATGGTTTTCTTCAGTAACTCCGGTTTCCTCCAACATTCCGGAGCCAAACGCTGAGACTAAAATTTACAGATTAGTTACAGATACAATTGTGTCATATACAATTTTTTTATTGTATTTAATGATACAATTAAAAAAAATAGTATATGATAGTTGTGATACAGTTGTTATGTGCAAATTTTTGAATACTTAATTTTCAATTTTTTAATACTATATTTTATAAAGATTGAAACATTTACGAATGACACTGTAAAACTTTCGTGAATTCAAATGCTTATATTTTGTCCTCATTTAAACACTGCGAACCTTTTTTTTTGTTTACCTATGCAATTTAAAGTGTGTCACAACTGTGAGCATTTAAAATTACGTTCATAAGCATATTGAATTATTTATTTATTCAGTTAATCATTTATTTATTTATTTTTTATTTATTGAGAAACACGTGTTTATTCATTTTTTAATTTATTTATATATTCATTAATTTAATTATTTATTTATTTATTTATTTATTTATTTATTTATTATTTATCTATTATTTACTTATTTATTCATTTTTAATTTATTGCTATACATGTGTATTTATTTATTTTTTAATTAATTAATTAATTTATTTATTTATTATTTATTATTTACTTATTTATTCATTTTTAATTTATTGCTATACATGTGTATTTATTTATTTTTTAATTTATTTATTATTTATTTATTTATTTATTTATTTATTTATTTATTTATAATATAAACCTTGTCGCTTCTGAAAAAATTTCCGTTATAACAAAGTACACGCAACTTTAAAAAAAATTAAACAATGGCCTTTATGTATTACAGTTATAGCTTTGTTATTATGCTAGCAAATGCAGAGACATTTTTCAGTCATTGTGATGTGTCCGCATAAATATACAGTAAGATGTTAAAGTTCATTTGAAATAAGTTTTATGAATGATGTAAGTTGTAAATCATGCTGAATGTTGTTTGTATTGTAACTATAGAAAAACAGGTGATTTTTTGTTTTATTTTTGACAATGTTGTCTTTGATTTGAATTATTTATAGATTTAAAAAAATAGATTTTGACGGATCGGACATCTTAATATTTTATTGCCACTAATACAGACAGTATAATTTATTTTAAAATTAATTAAGGTAAAAATTGCTAAGCTTTTCCACATCAACTACATGTAATCAAAGAACAACACTGAACACACATCATCATATATAGGTGTAAGGGGCGCGGCTTCGGTGGCTAAGTGGTCTGAGTGCGCGCTTACGGATTGATCAAGTATCTCTAACCACCTACATTTAAATCCTACTCTGGCAGATCAAAGTGTGATAAAAATCTTATAGATCATCTGTTCGGTGATTTTCTCTTGGCACTCTGGTTTCCTCTAACATTCCGTAGGATATAAGTGATCGAATCACAAACACCATTTATCTAATCCAATCATTATACATAACAGTCAGTAACAGCGAGTAGGAATTCTAGATCTATAGTCTGTTTCTGATCTATAGTCTGTTTCTTATCTATAGTTTGATTCCATTATCTATAGTCTGTTTCTGATAGTTATCTAGCTAGTCAGTCACTTTAGATTCTTTAATAAAAACTTGCAACCGCATTTTATAGCCAACCATTAGACGTCTCTAACCACACAAATAATAAATGGCAAGAGAATTCAGAAAATTGTAAGAAAATTTATTTCTGAAAAAATTTTACACTTGAAACATTTTACATGCTTCACAATACATAGAAAAGACAAGAGCAGAACATCAGTCATTCAATGTTTATTTCATGTGTTTTGTTTTAAAGCGTTTCTGTTCATGTGAAGGGCATTGTTCGTGTTAAAAGTATTTTTTTTATAGGAAGTTTGAATGAGTTGGGGATACAATTATCTTTTTTGTCCATATTTTATATTCAAATATTAAAAAGAGTTTTTGAGTCAAATACATGTTTTATAATAAAGTACATATTGTATAGTCAAGTTTATATTATAGTCAAGTTTGTTGTATAGTCAAAGACATGTTTTCTAGTGCAGTTTATGTTGTATAGTCAAGTACATGTTGTATAGTCAAGTACATGTTGTATAGTCAAGGACATGTTGTATAGTGAAGAAAATGTTGTATAGTCAAGTTTATATTATAGTCAAGTTTGTTGTATAGTCAAAGAAATGTTTTATAGTGCAGTTTATGTTGTATAGTCAAGTACATGTATAGTCAAGTACATGTTGTATAGTCAAGTACATGTTGTATAGTCAAGTACATGTTGTATAGTCAAGTTTATATTATAGTCAAGTTTGTTGTATAGTCAAAGAAATGTTTTATAGTGCAGTTTATGTTGTATAGTCAAGTACATGTTGTATAGTGAAGGACTCTTTATAGTCAAGTACATGTTGTATAGTCAAGTTTATGTTATAGTCAAGTTTGTTGTATAGTCAAAGAAATGTTTTATAGTGCAGTTTATGTTGTATAGTCAAGTACATGTTGTATAGTCAAGTACATGTTGTATAGTCAAGTACATGTTGTATAGTCAAGTACATGTTGTATAGTTAAGGACATGTTGTATAGTGAAGAAAATGTTGTATAGTCAAGTTTATGTTATAGTCAAGTTTGTTGTATAGTCAAAGAAATGTTTTATAGTGCAGTTTATGTTGTATAGTCAAGTACATGTTGTATAGTGAAGGACTCTTTATAGTCAAGTACATGTTGTATAGTCAAGTTTATGTTATAGTCATGTTTGTTGTATAGTCAAGTACATGTTGTATAGTCAAGGACATGTTGTATAGTGAAGAACATGTTGTATAGTCAAGTTTATATTATAGTCAAGTTTGTTGTATAGTCAAAGAAATGTTTTATAGTGCAGTTTATGTTGTATAGTCAAGTACATGTTGTATAGTCAAGTACATGTTGTATAGTCAAGGACATGTTGTATAGTGAAGGACTCGTTATAGTCAAGCACATGTTGTATAGTCAAGTTTATGTTATAGTCAAGTTTGTTGTATAGTCAAGTACATGTTGTATAGTCAAGCACATGTTGTATAGTGAAGAACATGTTGTATAGTCAAGTTTATATTATAGTCAAGTTTGTTGTATAGTCAAAGAAATGTTTTATAGTGCAGTTTATGTTGTATAGTCAAGTACATGTTGTATAGTCAAGTACATGTTGTATAGTCAAGGACATGTTGTATAGTGAAGGACTCGTTATAGTCAAGCACATGTTTTATAGTGCAGTTTATGTTGTATAGTCAAGGACATGTTGTATAGTCAAGTACATGTTGTATAGTCAAGGACATGTTGTATAGTGAAGGACTCTTTATAGTCAAGTACATGTTGTATAGTCAAGTTTATGTTATAGTCAAGTTTGTTGTATAGTCAAGGAAATGGTTTA
The DNA here is from genome assembly GCA_029721355.1 of Tegillarca granosa. Lineage (NCBI taxonomy): Eukaryota > Metazoa > Mollusca > Bivalvia > Arcoida > Arcidae > Tegillarca > Tegillarca granosa. The sequence continues at coordinate 5,448,196 of CM056612.1, read as the reverse complement.
TAGTGCAGTTTATGTTGTATAGTCAAGTACATGTTGTATAGTCAAGGACATGTTGTATAGTCAAGGACATGTTATAGTCAAGTACATGTTGTACAGTCAAGTTTATGTTATAGTCAAGTTTGTTGTATAGTTAAGTTTATATTGTATAATCAAGGAAATGTCGTATAGTCAAGTTTATATTATAGTCAAATTTTTGTTGTATATAGTCAAGAGCATGTTTTACATAACGTTTTTGTTAGTCAGGTAAAAGTTGAATAGTCAAGTTAGTATTTTATAGTCAAGTACATGTTGTATAGTCAAGTACATGTTGTATAGTCAAGTACATGTTGTATAGTTAAGGACATGTTGTATAGTGAAGAAAATGTTGTATAGTCAAGTTTATGTTATAGTCAAGTTTGTTGTATAGTCAAAGAAATGTTTTATAGTGCAGTTTATGTTGTATAGTCAAGTACATGTTGTATAGTGAAGGACTCTTTATAGTCAAGTACATGTTGTATAGTCAAGTTTATGTTATAGTCATGTTTGTTGTATAGTCAAGTACATGTTGTATAGTCAAGGACATGTTGTATAGTGAAGAACATGTTGTATAGTCAAGTTTATATTATAGTCAAGTTTGTTGTATAGTCAAAGAAATGTTTTATAGTGCAGTTTATGTTGTATAGTCAAGTACATGTTGTATAGTCAAGTACATGTTGTATAGTCAAGGACATGTTGTATAGTGAAGGACTCGTTATAGTCAAGCACATGTTGTATAGTCAAGTTTATGTTATAGTCAAGTTTGTTGTATAGTCAAGGACATGTTGTATAGTCAAGTACATGTTGTATAGTCAAGTACATGTTGTATAGTCAAGTACATGTCGTGTAGTCAAGTACATGTCGTGTAGTCAAGTTTATGTAATAGTCAAGTTTGTTGTATAGTCAAGTACATGTTGTATAGTCAAGGACATGTTGTATAGTGAAGAACATGTTGTATAGTCAAGTTTATATTATAGTCAAGTTTGTTGTATGGTCAAAGATATGTTTTATAGTGCAGTTTATGTTGTATAGTCAAGGACATGTTGTATAGTCAAGTACATGTTGTATAGTCAAGGACATGTTGTATAGTGAAGGACTCTTTATAGTCAAGTACATGTTGTATAGTCAAGTTTATGTTATAGTCAAGTTTGTTGTATAGTCAAGGAAATGGTTTATAGTGCAGTTTATGTTGTATAGTCAAGTACATGTTGTATAGTCAAGGACATGTTGTATAGTCAAGGACATGTTATAGTCAAGTACATGTTGTACAGTCAAGTTTATGTTATAGTCAAGTTTGTTGTATAGTTAAGTTTATATTGTATAATCAAGGAAATGTCGTATAGTCAAGTTTATATTATAGTCAAATTTATGTTGTATATAGTCAAGAGCATGTTTTACATAACGTTTTTGTTAGTCAGGTAAAAGTTGAATAGTCAAGTTAGTATTTTATAGTCAAGTACGTGTTGAATAGTCAAGTTCGTATTGTATAGTCAATGGCATGTACCGGCAAGTACAGAAACACTTAATTTTATTCTATGTTTCGTCAAATAATTATGATACTTGATACCATTTTATTTCTTAATCCGTGTCTATTTTAATTAGCTTATTCGTAGATTGGAGATTCTGCATGTAGAGTGGAGTTGAGTGGAGTGGAGTAATGGTGTTTTACGCCCCAGTCAAGATCTTATCTTTCACTTATTGCGAGGCGGTCAGTTCTTGAATGGTGGAAGAAATCGGAATGCCCGGAGAAAACCACCGACCTTCGGCAAGCGAACTGTCAGACAAACTTTCTCACACTAGGATCTGTCCCGAGTGGGATTCGACCCCAGGCGGTGAGAGGTACTGTGAATTCTGCATGTAGATTAATTGTTCATGATCATAAGATATAGTTATATTTGAGCTTAATAAAATTAGATATAATTTGATTATTTGCATATAAAAGGAACACATTGTAACACGCAGTTGTTCATTAAAGCTGCATTAAGTTTTTCAATTTTCTGAATTTTATTTTTTTATTTTTTTATTTATCTATTTTTTTTTCTAAAAATATTTTTTGAAAAAATGATAACTTCTAAACACAATCTGTGCGATTCATTTTCTAAAATTTCATTCCTTTTAGTTGTAAATAAACGGAATCCTCTAACCGATAGGCCAATGTTTAACGATGATTAATATTTGCTTGGAGCATGTGCACGGATGTACGGGTTTTCCAATGCATCGAAGATGAAACCTAACAAATTGTATTAATTGTCCTTCATTAATATCCAGATGTATTCGCAATGGTGTTATGTAACCCTTACTAAGTCACAAATGACAAATTCAATGAAGTTCTATGTTTAATTTATCGTATTTCGTCGTTTTGTAAGTTGTGTTTAAATGATGTAACCATGTTCTAATATTAGATCCAACATGCTACATCTCTCGCTTGGAAATTATAATTTTTGTATTTATTCGAGCTTTTATCGTTGAACCAAATGTAACATTGTTCATTCGGAACATCATTAATTAGATCAACACCGTTTGAATTCTTTTTCCTGGGAAAACTTAATGCAGCTTTAAATATGATGCTTAGAAAATTAAAATCGTCTAAAAGTCATGGCTGAATAGAAAAAAAGGTATAATAATATCAAACTAGTAATACCGGATATCAAGGTCGTATCAAAACCGTTTAAGTTTTCTAAACGGCTTATATCTCAGTAAGAGATTTTTAATTTATCAAGGCATAAGGCATCATTTTTATATCCTATTTAAACACTCTTCATTGTAGGCCCTCGGTTAGAGAGTAGACTTGGGCACCGGTTTACGGGTCATAGCGCCCCTTTAAGTCCTGAGTTTCAATTCCACACAAGCAATTAATAATATAAGGTAATCTGGTAGTCCGTTTGTTAAATGATAGCAGATTTCTCCAGCCACTCCGGTTTTCTGTACAATTTTATAGTTAATCGTCTCTTTACAAATAAAATCCCTTTCCTAGTTCATACAGCCGCATTACTCTATTCATCTTCTTGTTTTTGACAAAAGAGTATGCTTGAATGCTTTTAAATGGAATTGATGATGATTTCCTTCCCAATAATAATTTCTCTGTGGTTTTGTTTCAATCGAGGTGGTCATTTCTCGGATGCTAGAGGAAACTGGAGTTCCAAGATAAATAACCGATCTTTAACAATTGAACTGACAATTTGTTAACTCACAATCAACAACAAAAAAGCGCCCAAATTGCAAACGTTCTTTCATAACTTTAACTATTTACTTGACAATCAGCCATTACAAAACTTTGTCCATTGATTTTGGCGCCAAAACAGTTCAAGTTAGATTTTTTTTCTCAGTATCTATGCACCATAGAATAGTCACGTGTCTTCAGCATATTGTTTATCACTACAGGTTTTAACAATAACTTTATTTTACGTGTTTCAAATCTCCTTTATAATTCAAAATTTAAAAAAATAAATAAGGTTACGCTACAAATGCAGCTTCGAAGCACGTGACAACGACATTTTTGCTGCGAGTTTTAAGGTATCTTCAATGTTTTCTCTTTAAATATTTTAATATAAAAATTCTTTACTTTGTTTGAACATTAGTTTTGAATGAACGAGAGAGAGAGAGAGAGAGAGAGAGAGAGAGAGAGAGAGAGAGAGAGAGAGCCAAACAAGGGATATTTTTTTAGCCTTTCACTTACAATGTGTCGACACTACCGTAGATATCAGTACAAATTTTAATGTCCTCTCAGGTACTGTTTATTATATAAGCTTAGCTGAATATTTGAAAAACAAAACGTTATTTACACTGTTATATGGGTAGGATATAATATAAGGACAATGATATGTCCTCATATAAAGATTGTCCTTATATTACAAGATGACAATTAAGGACTCTCCCTATATTGTCCTCATTTGTTATCTATCTATTTATTTATTTTTATTTTTTACTTTATTTATTTATTTATTTATTTATTAATTTATTTTTTGGTTATTTTACTAATTCGTCGGAGAGAGAGAGAGAGAGAGAGAGAGAGAGAGAGAGAGAGTTGTAAGTTGTTCTTAACATGTTGATGGATTTAGGAATATCTTCAAAGTACTTTTAAGATTAGTAGAGTATAAAAGAATAAAACATCTTAAACATACTAATAATTTAAATACTTGCACTGTTGGATATGCATATTTATATTGTGTTTTTCTTAATAATTGGGCTTTTAAAGTAAACACATAGGATTACTGACGATACGATGATTAAAAAAATCTTGGTACTGTCGGGGAAAAATCGTGATCTTCTCACATTTCACCTTTTGATTGTTTGTGGTTCGACAATTTTTGCTAAATGTAAGTAAACTTTATTTATTAATCAATTTATTAATTTATTTATCTCTTGTTTAATATATTGTTTTATTGGACACAAAAAATGAATTGAAATTCAAACAGTCTTAAGTCCAATTTTACTTTTAAAATTCACAATTTTCATTTAAAGCTGCATTAAGTTTTCCAAAAAAAAAATTAAAACGGTGCTAATCTAATTAATGATGTTCCTAATGAACAATGTTACATTTGGTTCAAGGATAAAAGCTCGAATAAATACAGAAATTACAGTATTTACCCAGCGAGATGCAGCATTTGGGATCTAATATTAGAACATGGATACGTCATCAAAACCCGGGTGATTTAAACACAACTTTCAAAACGGTGAAACAGGATAAATTAAACACAGAACTTCGTTGAATTTGTCATTTGTGACTTAGTGAGATACATAACACCATTTCAAATACATCTGGATATAAATGAAGGACAATTAATGCAACCTGTCATGTTTCACCTTCGATTCAAGGATTTTCCGTACATCCGCGCGCATGCTCCAAGCTCATATAATCATCGTTACACATTGACCAACCGGTAAGAGGATTCCGTTTATTTTACAGCTAAAAGGAATGAAATTTTAGAAAATGAATGTCACGGATCGTTGTTTGTAGATATCTATTTTTAAAAAAAATGTATTTTTAGAAAATCAAAAAAAAAAAAAAAAAAAAAAAAAAAAAAAAAAAAAAAAAAAAAAAAAAAAAAAAAAAATCAGAAAATTGAAAAACTTAATGCAGCTTTAAGTTGTTTAGTCAGTATTAGTTACCTCAAGTATTTTGATTTATTAAAAAAATGTGTTTCTTTTCGAATGTATGCATAATAGTATCACATTTTGCATCTAAAATTTGAAGAGAATTTTTATCAGAAAAATTACTTTGTAAGATCCAATGCAACTGTAATATACCATTTTTGAATTTAATCATAAAATACATTCAAAAATGGAATGTATTTTATGATTAAATTCAAAAATGGTATGTGACACAACTATAAACACTTAGCTATACAAGTTATGGACAGAAACAGCCAACCACGAAAAAATTAACACATATTGATACTTCTGAATATTATAAACTAAATATATAATCTCAGCAATTGCGTATTTCTGGAAAACTAGAAATTCAATTTATATCTTTAACTCTTTATTTATTTTCAAAATTGGTTAATGCATTTAATTTCTAAATAATTCAACCATCCTACGATTTTTGAATGTGTGAGGAAATCGGAATGCCAGGTGATACTATCTACTTTAAGACTTTAAGTATGCGAACTAACATCTGGTCTGAGTAGGGTTCTAATTTACAAAACGAAAGACGATCGCGGCAAAATAAAGTGTCCGGATTTATTTTTTCTTACTATTCCTTTTGCTGAACAATCATTTTTGTGTTGATGTATTGGTTGTAATAGATTAACTCTATATTTCAGGCTGAGTCATGATGACAGGGATGTTATTTGTAGTTTTAACCTCAGCATTTGCTATGGATTTTGCATCCAGTTTGTCTCCAAAAGAAGCCAGTTTATTCTATAACAGCGGAACGCATGGTGGTTTTATGGAAGTTTCCGTAAAGAGTGATAGGTATATATATTCATTAGACAAACGGGCATTATAGTTATCAGATGGTAAAGCGCTTAAAACACAATATATCCGCGTTTGATAGGCGAATTAAAGAGATATAGTGTTTTATGACCTAAAGAATAGGAAATCTTTTTTTTTATTATTTAGGCGATGATTTCAAGTATGGCAGAGAAAGCTAGTGGCCAGAGAAACAACTGACTTTTGAAAAAGAACTGACAAACTCACACACTGCCTACCAGAGAATCGAACCTTGGCGCAGACTAGAACTAGCGATCTAGAACTCCGAATGACCTTTGACCTAAACATTTCTTTCAGAAAATGGGAGCTAACTCCGTGCAACTGTAAATTGGTCTATAGCCACCGTGTTCGATAAGCGGGCGATGTTGACCATTTGGTCACCGAGGCCCCTGTCACGTGTTTGTGTCATTGCCCTAACATGTATAGTAATGGCATCAGCGCTGCGAAAGATCTAGTTACACCAAGTAAATTGTCTACTGACCAGACGAAGACCTGTGTCATCTACAGAAGAATACGAACAAACACAGGACGAAACCCCATCTTTATGCTTTATGTAAAGAAAGCGTAAAGATGGCATAAAGATGAAACTTCATTGACGTATAAATGCAATTATTTTTCTAGAAACACTATGAAACGTGTAAATTGTATATGTGTGTGTGTGTGTGTGTGTGTGTGTGTGTGTGTGTGTGTGTGTGTGTGTGTGTGTGTGCGTTTGTGTGTGTGTTGCAAAAATATCATTTTTCAAAACTTTTTGTTATTACATAAAAAATTGCATAAAGACAGCGTATGGCTAGAAGGTCATTAGGAATCTTTACGAAATGCGTAAAGATGCCGCGTAAAAATGAGAAGTCATCCCAGAACTGACTGCCTCGAAATAAGTGAAAGAATCTTGACTGGGGCGTAAAACACCATTACTCCACTCCACTCTTTAGAGCAAAAATATGTTTTACTTCTACTTGTTTTTATTAACTCAAACATCTGGATATCAAACTAATCCGTTTCACTTCTGAAGACAGAATTTTAAGTTTGGTTTATTGAGGAAAATTGTTCTAAACGATAGACGTTGCGTTTTCAACCGTGATGACGCGCGGTGTATACACTTTTTTTTTACAATATTGAATATTCTCCTAACCTTTTCAACTCCATTCGATGAACAGCAAAACTGTGTCTGAAAACATTTTCTTGGCAACGATATAGCAACAAAAAAAAACTGACCAATCAAAAAAGAAATAAAGGTATACTGGTATACTTTTGTACATGCTGGTTTTATTTATTTATTTATTTATTTATTTATTTATTTATTTATTTATTTATTTAGGATAGTTATCACTACAAATGGCGAACCAGACCATGGGACTTACTCGAGAATTATGCGACCCATTGCTGAGAAAATAAATTACACGGTTGCTTTATCAACGCCATTATTTGCTAGATTGATGCCCGGTTGTCTCCCTTGGGGGCCTATTGGCCTGACAAGAACCGGTGTTCCTCTATATCACCCTTTGGACACTTCCGGTAGAAATCTTGTGGAAGGAGACCAAGCATTACGCTTTGACAGCTGTAATGGTGTTTATAAAAACTTAGAGTATCGGTATTACGGGCTATCCCCGTGTTTATATAAGGGGGAAGTGGATGAGCTTATTGGTGTGGCTTTGGATGGAAATCCGATCTACGGACCAAAGGTGTCATTTCTGGACCGAGAGATTAAATCGTCTGATCTAGATATGTGTCACGGGAAGTTTTTTAATGGATCATATGCCTATTTCATGACGTCAGATTTTCCATATACAATGGGATGTTACAAGTCGTATTCTTCGTTTAATACAAAAACTCAACACGTTTGTAGCTTGACAGAATCAAGTAAGATCTCTCTCTCTCTCTCTCTCTCTCTCTCTCTCTCTCTCTCTCTCTCGTTATAATAAATATGCGTAAAAACAGTAATTTAGTTTTTTAGCCTTTAAATGGAAATCAAAAATTTTGAGCATTAAATATGCGTAAAACAGTAATTTAGTTTTTCAGCCTTTAAATGGAAATCAAAAATTTTGAGCATTAAATATGCGTAAAAACAGTAATTTAGTTTTTCTGCCTTTAAATGGAAATCAAAAATTTTGAGCATTAAATATGCGTAAAAACAGTAATTTAGTTTTTCTGCCTTTAAATGGAAATCAAAAATTTTGAGCATTAAATATGCGTAAAAACAGTAATTTAGTTTTTCTGCCTTTAAATGGAAATAAAAAATTTTGAGCATTAAATATGTGTAAAAACAGTAATTTAGTTTTTCTGCCTTTAAATGGAAATCAAAGATTTTGAGCATTAAATATGCGTAAAAACAGTAATTTAGTTTTTCTACCTTTAAATGCAAATCAAAGATTTTGAGCATGAAGGGCTTCTGGGCTTCTGTTTGGATTCTTTGGAAACCTGGGTTTAGAATGAGAGTTAGCACCATGAGATTTAAAAAAAAGATGTACACCATAGTAGTTCTAAAATGCTTTTATAAATGTAAATGGACATTTGTGTTATTTAAAGCTGCATTGAGTTTTCCGAAGAAAAATTAAGACGGTGCTAATCTTATTAATAATGTTCCTAATGAACAATGTTACATTTGGTTCAACGATAAAAGCTCGAATAAATACAGAAATTCAGAAATTACCCAGCGAGATGTAGCATGTGTGATCTAATATTAGAACATGGTTACGTCATGAAAAACCGGGTCATTTAAACACAACTTCCAAAACGGTGAAATACGATAAATTAAACACAGAAATTCGTTGAATTTGTCATTTGTGACTTGGTAAGGGATACATAACACCGTTTCAAATACATCTGGATATAAATGACGGACAATTAATGCAATTTGTCATGTTTCATCTTCGATTCTAGGGTTTTTCCGTACATCCGTGCGCATGCTCTAAGCTCATAATTACCATCGTAAAACACTGACCAACCGGTCAGAGGATTCCGTTTATTTACAGCTAAAAGGAATGAAATTTTAGAAAATGAATCTCACGGATCGTGATTAGAAGTTATCTTTTTTTAAAAACACACATTTTTAGAAAATCCAAAAAAAAAATCAGAAAATTGAAAAACTTAATGCAGCTTTAAGAATTGCCTTTAATTTTTGTTCGGTTTATCGATTAATTGATTGATTGATTGATTGATTGATTGATTGATTGATTGATTGATTGATTGATTGGATTTTTACTAAGGCAGTGAGAGGGAAAGTGATTTGTAAGTTCTCGTTTATGAACGCCGCTTGTCTACCGAGACACCCTAGAATGAAATATATATATATATATATATATATATATATATATTACAGGGATTGGCAAGTACAGCATTTTACAGAAGGGAGCCTGTAAATTTATCGCGGCGGTAATAAAATCTCGCGTGATCTGAAGAAAGTATCTTGGGCATCGGCCATATTGAAAAATTTCGACTTTCCGATAAAACTTGATTAAAATATGTTTTAATAGCAATCAAGCTAAGTATGACCCATATATATGGGAGGCGAACTAGTATTACACTTGCAACGTGTTGTTCAATTTACGGTCCCAGTTTCATAATCATTTCTTAACTAAGAATTTTCCTTAACCTAAGTCAGATATTTCCGACTTTTATGAGTCATTTTGAAAAACACTTGACATTTAAACAACAGTTTTTTTGTTTTTTTTTCAAAAATGTTTATCCAAAAATAATTTGCAAATTTGCTAAAGTTAAGGAAACCCTTAGTTAAGATTATGAAAGTGAAGTCAGACCCCAAACACAAACATTTTAAACTGAAATGTAGAAAAGTTTTGCAAACTCTTTTGGAACTACAAAATAAATAAATAAATAAATAAATAAATAAATAAATAAATAATGTTATGTAGTGACACCGTCATGTGCAAAATTTTGAGATTTTACAAAAAAAGAAATATTCAAAATTTTGCACATGACAACACTATAAAATACACAATGATTTTAATTTTAGCATATACATGTATATATATTTAAATTTAAAATTTTTCAGACTTAAGTTTGTTAAAGAAAGGTTGTTGAAATAGGGCATTGTTTACTTTACACGATTACAGAATATAATGATGTAAGCTTAATCTCCAGCTGTGAAGGGATAACCGAACTAGAAAACAGGGGTACGGGGTCAATATTATATAGAAACAGTATGATGTCAGAGTGACTACGTGAAATTGGTAGAAATTTTCATTTAAGTCGAGCAAAACATAAAAAATCTTTTTGTTTTGTTATTTATTTTAAACAATATTTTATTCTCGAGCCTGGCATCGCCATAAGGCGAGACTTAGGTGTTACTTTTGCGGTGTCATTGTCGGCGGCATGTCAAAATGTGAAAGTTTATGTTAAAGTAATGTATTTTCTACTTGATTAAAAACTAACCAGGCGAAACATTTAAATCCGTGGAATTCTTGTTATCTCTCAAACTACTATACAATCATACAGCATTATAATAACACTGGAATTTGAAGCAAGAGAGGTATTTTCTTATGTAAATCAGTCTTATAGAGCGGGAGGTTGTGGATTCAAACCCCGACCGGGTCATATATAAGAATTTAAAATTTTAGTAATTGCTTTCTTGTCTGGTGTTCATCATTAGCAGGATAGAGTATCGACTGGTTCACCCCGTGCCAGGATAATGAAATGAGGGAGTGGTATGCTTGTTTGCGGCATACTGACTCGGTGGGCTAGCACCTTACCAAGGAGTCGACTGAGTGTGTGCTAGTACACGACAGACCATAATACACACTTGCACATCACAGGCATACATAAACATGTTTTAGGATTAATCCTGACGATTAATAATGTTAGTCCTGTCGCGAATAGCAAATAAATAAATAATGAATAAATAAATAAATAAATAAATAAATAAATAAATAAATAAATAAATGAATGAATGAATAAATCGATGGATGGATGGATGGATGGATGGATGAATAAATAAATGAATAAATAAATAAATAAATAAATAAATAAATAAATGAATGAATAAATGAATGAATGAATGAATGAATGAATGAATAAATGAATGAATGAATGAATGAATGAATAAATAAATCGATGGGTGGATGGATGGATGAATGAATAAATAAATAAATAAATTAATTAATTAATTAATTAATAATAAAAAGATACTAAAAAATTCTGATGCGACATAAAACAAAATTAAAACAACAACAATTACTAGTGAATGAATGATAAAAAAGTGATCTAGCTATACATTTGAACACTGCTGTTTACCAGCATAAAATAGTTGGTAAATAGTTGTGCTGCTTAAAATGAAACATTATGAACTCTTTGTACATTGCTGATGAACAAATGCTTAAAGAGGTTATGTTACTTTAATTTTGTTAAGTTTTAGAGTACGTTTGTACTTTTTAGGTATCGGGATACACTTTCATTTTGAATAGTTTCGAAAATACAGTTTTACTTTGTTTTGGGTTCATGATTTATGTAAAATTTGTTTGATTTCAGAGTACAGTTGTATTTTTTAGGTTTTGAGGTTCATTTGGTGTTAATATATCTGGTGTACATTTGTGTTTTGTTAGTTTTCAGGTACAGATGTATTTTATAGCTTCCGGTGTACAGTTGTATTTTGTTAGTTTTTCAGGCATTTTTATACCTTTCGGGGTACAGTTTTTTTTTTTTTTTTTTTTGTTTTGTTTTGGTTTTTTTTCTTTTTTTTTTTTTTGTTAGTTTTCAGGCACATATGTATTTAATAGTTTTTGGGGTACAGTTTTTTGTTAGTTTTCAGGCACATATGTATTTAATAGTTTTTGGGGTACAGTTTTTTGTTAGTTTTCAGGCACATATGTATTTAATAGTTTTTGGGGTACAGTTGTTTTCTAAGTTTTCAGACACATATGTATTTAATAATTTTTGGGGTACAGTTTTTTGTTAGTTTTCAGGCACATATGTATTTAATAGTTTTGGGGGTACAGCTGTTTTGTTAGTTTTCAGACACATGTATTTAATAATTTTTGGGGTACAGTTGTTTTGTAAGTTTTCAGACACATATGTATTTGATTATTTTTGGGGTACAAGTTTTTTTGTTAGTTTTTAGGTACAGTTATGTATTTAATAGTTTTTGGGGTACAGTTGTTTTGTAAGTTTTCAGACACATATGTATTTAATTATTTTGGGGTACAAGTTTTTTTTTGTTAGTTTTTAGCCACATATGTATTTAATAGTTTTTGGGGTACAAGTTTTTTTTTTGTTAGTCTTTTAGGAACAGATGTATGTAATAGTTTTCGGGCGTACAGTTTTTTTTTTGTAAGTTTTTTTTTTTGTTGTTGTATTTTGTTAGTTTTTCAGGCATTTTTATACCTTTCGGGGTACAGTTTTTTTTTTCTTTTCTTTTCTTTTCTTTTTTTTTTTTTTTTTTTGTTAGTTTTCAGGCACATATGTATTTAATTTTTTTTGGGGTACAAGTTTTTTTGTTAGTTTTTAGGTACAGTTATGTATTTTATAGTTTTTGGGGTACAGTTGTTTTGTAAGTTTTCAGACACATATGTATTTAATTATTTTTGGGGTACAAGTTTTTTTGTTAGTTTTCAGGCACATATGTATTTAATAATTTTTGGTGTGCAGTTGTTTTGTTAGTTTTTAGGTACAGTTATGTATTTAATAGTTTTTGGGGTACAGTTGTTTTGTAAGTTTTCAGACACATATGTATTTAATAGTTTTTGGGGTACAAGTTTTTTTTTGTAAGTCTTTTAGTAACAGATGTATGTAATAGTTTTTGGGGTACAAATTTTTTTTTTAGTCTTTTAGGAACAGATGTATGTAATAGTTTTCGGGCGTACAGTTTTTTTTTTGTAAGTCTTTCAAGAACAGATGTATGTAATTTTTTTTATGGGGTTCAGTTTTTTTTTTTTTTAGTCTTTCAGGAACAGATGTATGTAATAGTTTTTAGGGGTACAGTTATTTTTTGTTAGTCTTTCAGGAAAAGATTTATGTAATAGTTTTTGGGGTAAAAGTTTTTTTGTTAGTCTTTCAGGAACAGATGTATGTAATAGTTTTTAGGGGTATAGTTTTTTTGGGTTAGTCTTTCAGGAACAGATGTATGTAATAGTTTTTAGGGTACCGTTTTTTTTTTTGTTAGTCTTTCAGGAACAGATTTATGTAATAGTTTTTTGGGGTACAGTTTTTTTTGTTAGTCTTTTAGGAACAGATGTATATAATAGTTTTTGGGGTACAAGTTTTTTTTGTTAGTCTTTTAGAAACAGATGTATGTAATAGTTTTTGGAGTACAGTTTTTTTTGGTAAGTCTTTCAGGAACAGATGTATGTAATAGTTTTTGGGGTACAAGTTTTTTTTGTTAGTCTTTCAGGAACAGATGTATATAATAGTTTTTGGGGGTACAGTTTTTTTTTGTTAGTCTTTCAGGAACAGATTTATGTAATAGTTTTGGGGGTACAGTTTTTTTTGTTAGTCTTTCAGGAACAGATTAATGTAATAGTTTTTGGGGGTACAGTTTTTTTTTGTTAGTCTTTCAGGAACAGATGTATGTAATAGTTTTTGGAGTACAGTTTTTTTTGTTAGTCTTTCAGGAACAGATGTATGTAATAGTTTTTGGAGTACAGTTTTTTTTTTGTTAGTCTTTCAGGAACAGATGTATGTAATAGTTTTTGGAGTACAGTTTTTTTTTTTTTTGTTAGTCTTTCAGGAACAGATGTATGTAATAGTTTTTGGAGTACAGTTTTTTTTTTGTTAGTCTTTCAGGAACAGATGTATGTAATAGTTTTTGGGGGTACATTTTTTTTGTTAGTCTTTCAGGAACAGATGTATGTAATAGTTTTTGGGGGTACAGTTTTTTTTGTTAGTCTTTCAGGAACAGATGTATGTAATAGTTTTTGGGGGTACAGTTTTTTTTGTTAGTCTTTCAGGAACAGATTTATGTAATAGTTTTCGGGGGTACAGTTTTTTTTGTTAGTCTTTCAGGAACAGATGTATGTAATAGTTTTTGGGGTACAAGTTTTTTTTGTTAGTCTTTAAGGAACAGATGTATGTAATAGTTTTTGGGGGTACAGTTTTTTTTGTTAGTTTTTAAGGAACAGATGTATGTAATAGTTTTTGGGGGTACAGTTTTTTTGTTAGTCTTTCAGGAACAGATGTATGTAATAGTTTTTGGGGGTACAGTTTTTTTGTTAGTCTTTCAGGAACAGATTTATGTAATAGTTTTTGGGGGTACAGTTTTTTTTGTTAGTCTTTCAGGAACAGATGTATGTAATAGTTTTTGGGGTACAAGTTTTTTTTGTTAGTCTTTAAGGAACAGATGTATGTAATAGTTTTTGGGGTACAAGTTTTTTTGTTAGTCTTTAAGGAACAGATGTATGTAATAGTTTTTGGGGTACAAGTTTTTTTTGTTAGTCTTTAGGAACAGATTTATGTAATAGTTTTTGGGGTACAAGTTTTTTTTGTTAGTCTTTAAGGAACAGATGTATGTAATAGTTTTTAGGGTACAAGTTTTTTTTTGTTAGTCTTTAAGGAACAGATGTATGTAATAGTTTTTGGGGGTACAGTTTTTTTTGTTAGTCTTTCAGGAACAGATGTATATAATAGTTTTCGGGGGTACAGTTTTTTTGTTAGTCTTTCAAGAACAGATGTATGTTATAGTTTCGGGGGTAAAGTTTTTTTTAGTCTTTCAGGAACAGATTATGCAATAGTTTTCGAGGGTACAGTTGTGTTGTAAGATTTCAGGTACAGATTTATTTTATAATTTTCGAGGTTCAGTTATTTTTTTTATTTGTTTTTGTTAGTTTTTCAATTACAAATGTATTTTATAGCTTTCAGGGTACATTTTTGTGTGAGTTTTATTGGTACAGATATATTTTATAGTTTTCCGGGAGTAAATTTGAGTTTATTAGGTACTTAGGTACAAGTATGTCATGTTCTGTCGAACCTGTTAGGTTCCATCATGGAACACATCTTTGTTCCAAGGTCCATTTGTAAAATTCCGGGGGGGGGGGGAGAGGTGGGGGCATTTGTTTTATTTCTTATAAACAAATTTGATGATGCTTCAATGTTACATTTTATTGCAAGCTTTAATTTTTTTTAATCTCCAGGTTCTTTTTTTAATCTCCAGGTTCATCTCAAGGATACATTTGCTTGTGTTCGGTACCAAATGATTCTGACGACGATGAAACTGTGGAAAGTTCAGCTGATGGTCGGATGAATACCGAACCAGTATCATTAAGACCCATCCCTGTACAAAGACCTGTTCTAAGACCAACGCCTGGCGCACCTTTAACCTTAATACCGCAAACGACGTCGTCAGACGGAAATAAAGGAACTACTGAATCCGCTGACAGAACATTGTTACCTAGACCATTCCCTGGCAATCGGCCATTTCCGGGACTTCCAGAGCGACCATTGCCAGTCGGATTTTCAACCCCAAAGCCGATCATTACAGCAAACATCGCATCATCCAATGTAGGCGACAAAAACACTCCTAACCCAGAACTACCTGTGCAATTACCCGGCAATCGACCATTTCCGGGACTTCCAGGGCGGCCATTGCCAGTCGGATTTTCAACCCCAAAGCCGATCATTACAGCAAACATCGCATCATCCAATGTAGGCGACAAAAACACTCCTAACCCAGAACTACCTGTGCAATTACCCGGCAATCGACCATTTCCGGGAATTCCAGGGCGGCCATTACCAATTGGATTTTCAACCCCAAATCCAAAAACCACCCCAGCTGCCACATCATCCAATCAAGATGATAAAAATACTCCTAACCCAGAACTACCTGTGCAATTACCTGGCAATCGACCATTTCCGGGACTCCCAGTTCGGCCGTTACCAGTTGGATTATCAACCCCAAAGCCAAAAACCACCCCAGGTGTCACATCATCCAATCATGACGATAAAAATACTCCATATCCGAAACCGGGGATTCCACCAAACCCCCCGCCATCAGGTTTGCCTGGGTCGGTACTACCGATGCCTAAACCGTTACCGGATAATCAAAATGGATCACTGGTACATCCGAAGCCTGAGCTACCTAAGCCAAAACCGTCTGAAGATTTACCAGATAAAAGACCTTCATTACCGGAAGTTTTCCCTCCGTTTGTGTCAAATCCTTCATTTCCAACGACCAAAAAACCAGCAGTTACAACTGTAGTTACAACACCGAAACCGAAACAGCCCTGGAGTGGAACGGAAATCGGCAATACAAACAACATACTTGGTGGTACTGGGTTGCTAGGAGGAACGTCTGCTTCCGCTAGATTACACTGTGAAATGGACCTAGTACTTTTAACCTTGTTGCTTAGTTTCATGTCTAATTTTGCGATCTAAATTCAGAATTAATTCTATATGCAAAGTCATGGCATAAATTTGTTTGTCTTATAAATGCAATGGGTGTCTTTAATAGAACATTATCGACAGGTATAAAATAGATGCAAGTGGTTGCGCAATCGTAAGTTAAGACACAATTATGCAAAATAACTGGATTTACGAGAGAATATTGACAATTAGCAAAAATAAGATGTAACAAAATATATATACACTGCAAATAATATTCTTTTGAAAAGCATATTTTAATATTATGCTTGTTAACTCTCTCTCTCTCTCTCTCTCTCTCTCTCTCTCTCTCTCTCTCTGTGCTGAATTAGTCAATTATTCCTTTCATTTTCCTTTTAGTAAGCGACAAACCGGACGAAAACTACTTTCAAAAACTTGATAGTAAAATAAATGGTTTACAATTGTGACCTAATTAGAGAAATTGTGACCTAATAAGAGAAAAAAATTTTCGTTGTAAATTCATTAGGTTGGTTTCACTTTTAAAAATGAAACCGAAAGACGAAATCCCTAAGTGAGAAATGATGTATTGATGAGGTTGGAGATATAAACAATTCAAACATTTACTAACTCAGATTTAACATGTTGATATTAGCATATAACACGACAACCAAACCATATTTTCTCGGTATTTAGATGTAAATAATTTTTAAAGAAATAAAAATGCATTTAAATATACTACATGTATTTGATTAAATTTCCGATTTTTTAAAATTTATTTATTTATTTATTTATTTATTTAGTTAGTTAGTTACTTAGTTTATTTATTTACATTTTATTTATTTATTTATTTATATATATATATATTTATTTACATTCGTTTACTTTTTATTTTATTTCAGCCAGGCTATCTTCTAACCAATTCTTTATAGCATCTTAAAATTGACGGTATTTGTGGGTTTTTCCCCCGAGTTAATTACAGGTCGCTTATATTGAAACAACGTCAGTTCTATATGAAGATCTGGAGATCGATACCTATACATTAATTATTATAGCACCAATGATCTATGGAACGCCATAGCTGTCTTTTATGGTACAAGAATGGTATAGGAATCAATCATAATTATTATAGTGATCAGATTAAACAATATATTGGTAAAATCATAAGATAATAATGATAAAAATTAGATATATAATGATAAAACCAAAACGTGACGGGTGTAGCTAGCTTGACAGTAGTCGCTTACCCTTCCGGAGCACCCGGCCTCACTTCCTCGCGGTTTTTTTTTTTTTTGGGGGGGGGGGGGGAGGAGGATTGTGATTTGGACATGGACTGGTATTTTTGTGTTTTATTTCATATATGCAATATCTGTAACCTATAAAACATTGTCTCATACAACTAAAATATTTTAAAATATTGATAAGAAAAAAATGGGAATATTTGAGTTGAGTGTACACTCAGTTGAGTGAATGATTGCGAAACACGGCCCTAGTTTCACAATCATTCACCCGAGTGTACACACAACTCAAAAAATGGAAATGGAAATATTTCAATGTCAATTTTAAGACATTACACAATTAAAATTAAATATCGGATGCTATATTTTAATTGTTCAGTGTAGGTTCATTGAACAAAACAAAACAATTATCTCATAAAACTCAAAATTTTTAAATACCGATGAGAGAAAAATGGGAACATTTGCGTTGAGTGTGCACTCATTTGGGTGAGTGATTGTAAAATAAGGACCGGATTATCTTCTTGGATTGCATTTGATCGGAATCAGGGTGTTTACATCAAAGTCAAGATTTTTTTTTACTTTTATCGAGACTATCAGTTCAGGAATTGTGGTGAAAACCGGAGTGGTCACAGTAAACCACCGACCTTTGGCAAGCAAACTAATAAATTTTCTTGCATAATGATATGCCGATTGTCATTCTAACCTTAGCAGCGAGAATGCGCTATGATCCATAAGCATGCGCTTTAAAACACTTGACCACAGCAGCATTGTAAATTAATAATCTACCTCCCTACCTACCTAAGGTCTAAAATGTGTTCTAAGCCCATTGACCTTCAGTTTTGAAGTCTGAAACTCCTCTTTCTTTTGTGACATGCTAACTTTGGTAAGATATTGTAGGAGAGAGCTACAGGAATCATTTTTTATTTATTTCTTTATTTGCTCAAAATAAGGAACTATACAGCTGGATTCTATCGTCAATGTTCTTTTAAATTCGGGAACCAGGCTACTTGTTATTGTTTTGTCATTATGCCCGAGGTCTGTCCTCTGAAAGAAGCAACATCGCGGTGTATCAGTTTGTAAAGGTATGTTCATGTGGTTCCTGTTTTAAATTAGAAACCACACCACTGGCTCGTGTATATCGTTATGCTTACTGTCTGTCTAAAAGGAATCTACTACTTTGTAGCATTTTGTCATTATGTCCGAGGTTAAATTATTTTGTTTAATACGGCATGTTTCGTAATTCCGAACATGACGACAATTTTTTTCGTAAAATTCCGCATGTTTTTCATTCCGTACATTGTATATGATGGCAAGTTTGTCATTTCCAAGTTGCGATATATTATTCACATTTCGAATATGAGGCCTAAAATAAAATTAACTTTGCTGTTGACCGCCCTACCCACTTGAAATGTCCCTGCCCAAAAAAATTTTAATGCCATCAATCGCAACAATTTTTTTTTACTTTTCATACATGATACAACAGTATTAAAGGGCAATAACCCTGACAAGGGAAACAACCTGTGAGCAGGTTTATACAGTAGTAAGGAAATTCTGCTGTGTTTCTCCATGGGAGAAAACAAAAGGAGGAACAAAAAAGACTTTAGTCAGCAATTTAAACTTTTTCAAAAGTGTAAGAGTTTAAGTTTAAAAAAAATAAAAATAAAGAAAAGAAAAGAAAAAAGAAAATAATAATAATATAGATAAAATAAAAATTTTTTTCCTACCTACCTATGTGGATAGCACAGCAAACAAAATTTTTTTAAAGTTAGGCATGATGGTATGTTTTTATATATATATTTCGTATCTTGCCACGTGTTTCTCGTTGCGAATGTGAAGTCGTGTTTTCATTTTGTACGTTGCAACATGTTTGTCATTTCGTAAG
This sequence comes from Tegillarca granosa, assembly GCA_029721355.1. Taxonomy (NCBI): domain Eukaryota; kingdom Metazoa; phylum Mollusca; class Bivalvia; order Arcoida; family Arcidae; genus Tegillarca; species Tegillarca granosa. The sequence goes on along the minus strand of CM056612.1, from coordinate 5,428,870 downwards.
TTGTGATGTGTTTTTTCAGTTCGTATGTGACGGCATGTTCTCATTTCGTCTGTTGCGACGTGTTTTTCGTTTTGTATATTATGTTGTGTTTTTCATTTTAGATGCTGAGGCTTGTTTTTTCATTTTATATGTCGCGATGTGTTTCCCATTTGTAGGTTACCATGAGTTTCGCATTTCGTATGTCTTGGCATGTTTATCATTTGTATGTTACCATGAGTTTCGCATTTCGTATGTCTTGGCATGTTTATCATTTGTAGGTTACCATCAGTTTCACATTTCGTATGTCTTGGCATATTTATCATTTGTATGTTACTTTGTTACCATGAGTTTCACATTTCGTATGTCTTGGCATATTTATCATTTGTATGTTACCATGAGTTTCACATTTCGTATGTCTTGGCATATTTATCATTTGTATGTTACCATATGTTTTACATTTCGTATGGTTTGGCATATTTATTATTTGTATGTTACCATGAGTTTCACATTTCGTATGTCTTGGCATATTTTTCATGTTGGAAGCTATGGCGTTTCTAATCTGGTATATGTATTTTCTGAAGTTTTTTTTTTCATTTGTTGCGATGTGTTTCTAATTCCGTATGTTACTGCTCGTTTCTAATTTCGCGATTTGCAGCTCGTTTTTATATCGTTTATTGCGGCGCGTTTTGCATCTCGTTTGTTGCGATTGTTACTGATTTCGTATGTTGAATTATTAACTCTGTTGATATATAATCTAGTTTGTTTCATTTAAATTTCGCGCTCTGTCACTGATAAAATCTTTGTTAAAGAAATGAATCTGATAAAGAGGATAAATGATAAATGTATAAATATAGTTATGACATGGATATTGCTGATAAATATCATCCCATGATGATTTACCTACCTACTTGACGGTGCAACTACATTTGTTGATGGCAAAATTAGAAAGGTGATATACATAAGAATTTAATGAAGGTTTGACACACACACACACACACACACACTCTCTCTCTCTCTCTCTCTCTCTCTCTCTCTCTCTCTCTCTCTCTCTCTCTCTCTCTCTCTCTCTCTCTCTCGTAAAGTTTTCCCCCATTATTGTTTATATTACGCTTTTAGTCTTGATATCAAGAACGAACAGTGTGGGTTTATTTACATGAACAATTACCTGTATGAGCGAAAATTGAAGTAAAAATACGTTCACAGGAAAAAGGTATTATAACGCATGAAATAACTATTTAACAAGCGAAGAGGTTACAAAAAGAGAGTCTTTTCCACGAGGTAACGAAAGCAAATAGAACATATATTTTAGCTACGCATGCAAGTGCATGTACGATATACGTGCGTGTATAATCAGTTTTTTTCTTTCACATGACACAAAAAAGAAAGGAAAGTAACTCGTATACGCCTATCGGAAGTCACTTTCGGTTTTATCTTGTCAAACTGTATCACCGTTTTATCATATGTCACATGTATTCCAACATATATATATATATATACATATATATGTGTGTGTGTGTGTGTGTGTGTGTGTGTGTGTGTGTGAGAGAGAGAGAGAGAGAGAGAGAGAGAGAGAGAGAGAGAGAGAGAGAGAGAGAGAGAGAGAGAGAGATTTTTGTTACATACTACCAGTGGCAGATAAAAGAAACTGAATTGTTAATTTGATTTGATTTGATTTAATGGAGTTTTACGTCCCGGGACATGAATACCTAACCACGTAATCACTCTTACCATATTACTTTTACATGTTCACGTAATAGAAGAATATTTTAGGTGTAAACGAAAGAGCTCTCCTAATTGGAGCATGGCAGATCAAGGGTGAACATTAGAACTTCTCATGTGGGCTCAGATCATTTTTCACTTTCATGAGTAATAGTTATTCACACACACACAAACACACACACACACACACACACACTGTATGTATATAAAATTTCCGTTCACATTTAAGATAATGATTTATTAAAGTTTAGTTTTTGTTCAATGCAGGATTATGAAAGGTCAAGGACAGACAGAAAACGGTTATAATTATGCTGGTGAACAAACACCTGTACAAGACAATGCTGCAGTTGTAGTGGAAAGATATGGACCCGGTCTGCCAAGAGTTCCTTTTCCGCTTCCAGCGTATCGGAAAAAGTCGGTGATTGAAGCATATCTTTTGGCGGTCTTTCTCGGACCTCTCGGTGCTCATCATTTTTATCTTCGAAGACCAGGGTTCGGAATACTTTACTTTTTTACATTTGGATTATGTGGATGCGGATATATTTTTGACTTATTTCGGATTCCGTGTCTAGTGAACTATACAAACAAACGAAGATTAGACGAAACTTATTCAGTGAAACCAAAACGGCTGGACGACGCATATAGCCTGTGTCTGTCTCCTTTCGGAATTTTAGGTAATAAAATTATTTTACAATAGGTTTGATTTTAAATTCAGTTTTGATTTGGATATTCAATAAAAATTTCTTCAAATTTTTTCTCTGAAAATGCTTATATGTTTTATAATCCATAAAATATAACCATGTAATATACATCATATTATATTTCGACCGTTTGCATATAGCCAGGGGAAATGTCAGTTCCAAAGGGACATTTTCTAGGATTATACAATTAACAGAATCTTATATTCGTCCTCGTATAATATTAATTTGTTGAACAGATATTTATGTACCTCGTACAAGACTTGTTCGTTCACAGTTTTCAATCAATAAATTTAACATAATGTTGCCATTTATATACGATTCTAGGATAATTGATTATTTTGTGCATGTCACGTTTTTTACGAGAGCAAGCTGCGTTAATATTATGCCTATATTCATTACAACTGTAACGTCATTCAGTATTGAATATTTTTATACCTATATTCATAACAACGGTGACGTCACTTAGTATTGAATAATTTTATGTCTATATTCATTACAAATGTGACGTCACTCAAGATTGAATTATTTTGTGTGTATATTTATTACAACTGTGACGTCACTCAATATTGAATTATTTTATGTATATATTTATTACAACTGTGTCTATATTTATTACAACTGTGACGTCACTCAATATTGAATATTTTTATGTCCATGTTCATTACAACTATGACGTCACTCAATATTGAATTATTTTATGTATATATTTATTACAACTGTGTCTATATTCATTACAACTGTGATGTCACTCAATATTGAATATTTTTATGTCCATGTTCATTACAACTATGACGTCTCTCAATATTGAATTATTTTATGTATATATTTATTACAACTGTGTCTATATTCATTACAACTGTGATGTCACTCAATATTGAATATTTTTATGCCCATGTTCATTACAACTATGACGTCACTCAATATTAAATTATTTTATGCATATATTTATTACAACTGTGTTTATATTCATTACAAATATGACGTCACTCAATATTGAATTATTTTGTGTGTATATTCATTACAACTGTGACGTCAATCAGTTTTGAATATTTTTATGTCCATGTTCATTACAACTATGACGTCACTCAATATTGAATTATTTTATGTATATATTTATTACAACTATGTCTATATTCATTACAACTGTGACGTCTCTCAATATTGACTGTATTGTAACAGCGACGTCTATTAGTGTAGTTAAAATAACACATAACACAACCATATAAACAAAATCTAGGAATTTGTACCTGAAAATCATAACTATTTAACGGCGTTCATCCAAATAATATTGTATATACGACCACTCATGATCTGTTTATCTGTTTATATCGTTGCACACTTGTAGTTGTTTGCAATGTTGCTTTACGCCACAGAGGAAAAATTTCTCACATATACTCTCGATGCTCTTTACACCTGAGGGATATACGGAGACAAGACAAGAAGCACTAAAGACAAGACCAAAAGGGCAACTTTGGACAGACATGGTTAATAATAACAAAGTCTATCTAAGGATTTCACGCTTACTATAATTATAAGGATTCGATGGTCAAAAATAAACTTCTCGTTTATTGTACCAGTTGTGATTTTTTGTTCATTTTATTATTTTTTTTCTTTTTTATTTTCAGGGTTTCATCATTTTTATCTGCGGAATCATGGATTAGGTTGTCTTTATATTTTTACATTGGGACTGTTTGGTATCGGTTGGATTCTGGATATTTGCCTGCTACCATATCATGTTAAAAAAGCTAACAAGCATATTGAAGAGAAACAGTGTTATATCTGGGAAGCGTATATTTTTGCCTTTTCTCCGCTAGGGCTTTTAGGGGCACATCACTTCTATCTCGGTCGAATCTTGAACGGAATTTTATATTTCTTCACTTTTGGCTGTTTCGGACTTGGTTGGATCATTGACTGGTTCAGAATTTCCACTTTAGTTAAACGAACAAACCGATCTCGTCTCCTTGGTGATAGTGAAAGGAAATACCTAGATGACGCTTATATCTTCTGCCTTCCGCCTTTCGGAATACTCGGAATTCATCATTTCTACCTACATAGGATTGGTTGGGGGATTTTACACTTTTTAACCTTTGGAGTTTTTGGCATCGGGTGGCTGATTGATTTCTGTCGTTTGCCATGGTTAGTTAAAGATTTCAACAAATGCCTAGAAGAAAGAAAGCTCATTTCAACACATACTCACCAAGACGTTCCGAATAACCCTTCCGGGAATGTTCCGAACGCAGGTAAGTGTCATTAGACTTTAAGTTGTAGTTAAGTAAATGCTTTGAAATGTTAACAACGTTTTTAGATTAAATGTGAAATCAGAAAAAAATAGTTTTGAACTTACAACCGGCATTAGCAAAATAAGTATTTATTTATTTATTTATTACAATATATATATATATATATATATATATATATATATATATATATATATATATATATATATATATATATATATATATATATATTTTTTTTTTTTTTTTTTTTTTTTTTTTTTTTTTTTGAAAAAAAAAATTATCTATTTTTTTAATGCAGTGAAATATATCATACAAGAAATATCCTCAACAAATATTTATTTTGAGAAGTTAAATTGGAACGGTCTCTGATTTGTAAACATCAATTAAAGATATTATCTGATAATGCATAAGGTTTTATCTGAAAGTAAAACCAACTTTTGGGCAATAACAGGAACAAAGTTTACAAATTGTAATCTAACTTCTGAATCCTTTAACATTATTTTTGATGAATTTGTTTTTTTTTTTTTAAAGAGTTTACGTTGGATCAAAAATGTATCTCAATTAAATAATATTTTTGAACAAATTGATAACTTTAAAAAACTCAATGAAATAAGTAAACGAAATGAAAAAAGCACAAACCAAGGAAGGAAATAATCTGCATCCAATACCTATCCTTGATTTAATTGAGTTTTACGTCCCATTCAAGAATATTTCGCTTATTTCGAGACGTCTACAGCTGTAGGTGATATGACAGAAGTTTTTGACCTAAAGCTTTTCAGTGTGCTTAGGACAATGTGCAGGGAGGGTTCTTTACCGCTCCACGCTTGCCGTACCACGGGACATCGGTGTTTAAGGTCTTCTCCGAAAGACCCCGATTTTTATTTTCTAAATACCGAGTGTTTGGCGAAAGAACAGTTACTACCAATTTTCGAATCTTGTTCAGACTTGGTTTGAACCCCGACATGCCACATACGAAGCAAGCCCTCTTCCAACTTAGCTACCTACCGTATTGGCACCCAAGATAAAAGTGGATAAGCGCCGCATTAGTTTAATTACAATGTAAAATAAAAAGATCTGAACAAGAAACAGCGATCTTAATGCTCATTAATCTTAATGTATAGATGGTTGTTGTAACAGGTTTAACTGTATAAGGAATTCATATTGAAAATGAATAATAACCAGGATTTTATGTATATAGTTGAAAAATCTTACATTTTCAATATTATGTCTTAATGGGCACTTTAAGGTAGGGGTTCCAAAAATGAAAACAATTCTTTGTTATTAATGAATTTAAAAAACCGGTTCTTTTGGATAAAAGGTTGCTTTGTATACAGCAGGTACTAAATGGAAGGTTTTATGGAACCCTTTCCTCTCCCCTTCCCCAAAACTCTTTTTTATTGTTTTATTTTATTATTTTTTATTATTTTCTGGCTAAAATAATAATTGATCCATTTTGTGTGTATTTCGTAATTTCTTAGTTATGACTCCGCCGCCACCGCCACCGTATTACACTGATACTCCGGGAACACAGTTTACAGGTTACCAAGCAACAAACAACACGACTCAACACGCATGCGCACCCGGTGTTTACCGCAATCAGGGTAAGTTATATAAATTTCAACGCTCTACATTAGTGATACAAATTGATTAATCAAAGATCGGTCTCACAAGAAATTTCTTTATGATTGTAACAGGTTTGATATTAAAAATGCCGTGGGTTTAATGTCAGAAATTTCTTGGTGTCTTAAACAAGTTTGAAATTAAAAATTGCTTGGTGTCTGTAACGGGTTTAAGGTCAGAAATTGCTTGGTGTCTGAAAGAAGTTTGAAATTAAAAATTGCTTGGTGTCTGTAACGAGTTAAAGGTCAGGGATTGCTTGGTGTCTCAAAAAGGTTTACGGTTAGAAATTGCCTCGCGGCTGCAACAGCTTTGAGATCAAAAATTGAAATTGCTTGGTCTCCTTAACAGGTGTGAGATCGAAACTTGCTTCAGGTTTTAGATCAGAAATTTTCCCCAGCAGATCCCAGCGTCAAAAGCATCGGTTCGCTTATTGAAGGTCTGTTGTTTTCTTGAGACATTCCGATTTCCTTCGACAATTCCAGAACTGACAGTCTCGATATGAGTAAAACAATCTTGACTGGGGCGTAACAGCACTGCCCCCATCTGTCGAGTTACAGATTTCATTACTTTATTTTTTATGTTATGTTATGTTTTGTTATCTTATTTTATTTTATTTTATTTTATCAATTTATTTATTTATTTATTTATTTATTTATTTATTTTTGATTTACAGGATATGAACAGTCAGTACCTCCTCCATACACGACAATAGACCCGTATCGTAACGGAAATACCAACCCAGGGGCCGATCCGTTGCCAATTAAATCAACAGTATAGTGGACTAGCTACGACAGAAAATTACAAAGATCAGTTTTACGTATTTCACACTGAGTCGAAAGATCAAATAATGACCAATAAGTTTAAAATGTTAAAAAATAAATGTTATTAAAAAGATATGGTCGCCTTTTTTTTTTTACAGAACAACAAATTTAAAAAAATTGGCTGAATAAATTTTGTTGAAAATGTTCTTATTAATTCATCGACTTTCAACTTAGCAAAAGAAATGCTTTTTATACTTTTACTCAACTGGTTTTTGTACACTGGCAACATTTTAGGAGAGTTTTGGGGTAGATAAGAGAAAAATAATATTATTTTACGCTATGGTCAAGACCTTTCATTTATATAAGGGCGACCTTCGATCACGAGTAGGCTTTGAAACTGACCTGTTAATTAATAAGTGTATACAACCAATGTTCTACCAAGAAACCGGACCCCGGTTTTTCCAATCATTTCTGAACTAAGATTTTTCTTAAGTTAAATCAAGCAAATCTGAAATCTAAATAACTTAGTTAATTGTTTAGAAATTAAAAAATTTAAGATGTCATTTTGAAGATCACTTCAAGCTTATAACATCTGTATTCTATTTCAGCAAAAGTAAATGTTTATTTTTTTTTTATTAAAAACAGATTGAAAAATTTTGCTAAATTTATGTTAAGGAACAACTTGATGATTGAAGCCGGAGCCTGTTTCTAAAGTGGAGAATACCCGAGTACCTGAGTAAAATCCCGAGTACTAGCAGGACGCTACTTTTGTCCAAGTTGATTGTTGGTGCAACACATATTGTTTTTTAAATGATACAAATAATTTGTGGTTGATAACTTGCACTTACTTTTTATAAAATAATCTTATGACAAACGAGAGTAAACCCTTTTTTTAATTTTGTTGTTCAAACAAAAAAAAAAAAAATCTTGTTTTTTGTCGCAAAGGAAAAGTAGAGGTCAAATTAAATTTAATCTTTCAATGGCTTTCTTAATTTTTACATAATTACGTTTTTACCTTTAACAAAAAAAAAAAAAAAAAAAAAAAAAAAAAAAAAAAAAAATAAATGTATTATAACTCAAAGCACTTTATTTGTTAAACGTAACAAGTATATTTTTTTCCGAAAAATTTATATTGTCATATACGAATTTTTGAACGTACATGTATTTAATAATAATAATGATAATAATAATAATAAAAAGGTAAAAAGATGAACAATTCATTTTTTTTCTCTTCTGAATTGTTTGATTCTTTTATTGTTTGTTTCTTGTTCTGGTTTGTGTTTGCTGCCAAAAATAATGATTTTGTCTCATTCAAAGCATTCTTTAGCTGGATTTTATTCAAATAATTTCGGAACTTTAATTTCATTTGTTTTTAACTGTTTAGCTAATGTTTTTATCTATCAAACTTTTCGGCCCCTAGTGTCACTGATGCAATGACTAAATTGAAGGACGTTGTAAGCTTAATTCTGTGGCGATGTTAACGTTTCATTTCAATAAGTTGAACTTATTTTAATAAAGATATTAACCTGTTTCATTGATTGCATGTCCGTTTCATTATGCAGGATTTAAGGAGAACCTTATTTAATCATGTGTGAAAAGTGTGGCCAAATCACCCCCCCCCCCCACACACACACACACACACACACAACACACACACACACAACACAAACACACATATATATATATATATATATGACGTTCTAATTTTCGACAATTAAAATTCGGAAAATACGTGAATGTCATCTATTCCAGTGAACCTTCAGTAAAAACAAGGAACGGCTTATTCTTCATGTTCTGCTTCATTTTGGTTTTCTATGTTTCTATTGATAACTTTCCGTTTCTGTGCAGCAATATTTTTGATCGCCAGCGTATAACGTACTTGTTCGAAGCTGTATCCGTCCCATAACTCCATGTTCCTTTCATTCCCAAATTTGTGTTCCCACGTGGCGGGAAAGTGGGTGCTTATTCTTCGGTAGATGTTCACGTGTTTGACTAAATCAGTTTTTTTTATTGTTTTTCTTTTGAGGGTTTGATTAGGACACGGACCCTTATGTTTGTGTTTGATTCAATTTTATGCCTTCTTGACATATAATGGGTTTGGTCAAAGCTAAACAAAGAAACTAAAAACAAAAATCAACAGATATTTGTGCATTTATTTCAATCAAACGACAGACAAATGAACTGTTTGTTCAGCAACACCGTACTTATTGTAAGCAATACATGTGTAATAGCCAGAGTTATCTACCGTGACCTTAGAAAAAACTATACTGTTCTGTATGATTTCTTCATTCACGTTAGTTGATGGATGACTGTGGTGTATCTGAAAGAGTAAAAGGTAAGGCTTGAAGCTAGTAACTTAGTGTAAGAAAAATTACAATGGCTTACTAGATGAACATCTTTATCAAATATAAGTGTTTTAATGTTATTCTTTATTATATTGATAAATTATCGTGATTTTTTATGATTTCTATTAACAAGCATTTATGTTATAACGAACTTTTTTGTAGTATTATAAAGATAAATAAAAAAAAAAGATAAAATAAGGTCGTAAAATTGGAGCAGGACAGTGTGTAATAAAATTCAATATTTTTCAGTACATATTTTAAATTAAAAACATCCTAATAACTAAATTTTATAAAGAATGAGTAAAAGAAATATAAAAATTCGGTTCATAAAAATTTTAAATACAGACCGAAAGGTCGGTTTTTATCAGTGTTGTTTTAATTTTTACTATTCGGACCGTTCCACTTTATGGTTGGTTTTGGTACCGCGATTGTTTACTTTGTTTACTTACCGGGGCCGTTCGATTGTTTATGGTCTTGGTACCCCGATTGTTTTCTTTGTTTACTTACCGGACCGTTCCACTCTATTGTTGGTTTTTGTACCCCGATTGTTTTCTTTGTTTACTTACTGGACCGTTCCACTCTATTGTTGGTCTTGGTACCCCGATTGCTTTACAAACAAATATTCCTGAAGATCCTGCGTTTAGTGTAATTGAAGGAGTGATATATGTTATAACGGGTTTACTTCCAGCTGCAAAAAACATAAAAAAATTGTGCGTAATAATGAATTACTGTTAGTAAAATATTGGTAAATTTGATGGTTTTTGGCCTAAAAATGTACATAATCTACATCAGCAAAATATATTCATTATCATAATAAATAAAACTGTTTTGTTTTGAGTTTGTCTCAAGGCAGTCGTTCTACAAATAATGTTCCCATTTATGCATTGGATTGTTGAATTTTTTGTTTCGTTTCTTGTTTTTCTTTAACTGACTGTAAATCAGGAAAATTAATGCGAATTGCCGATTTTGAAGTAAAATGAGTATTGAAGTTAATGCGATTTTTTAAATTTCAATTTTTAAAATTTTTCCCTGTTTTATATCTTACAATTATAAACATTAAATTATGGACTCAGAAATTATATCATGTCTTCCTCAATTTAAAAACACGTTATAAACAAACTTTCGGTAGACAGTGAGGTGTGCCGAGGGTAAATGTTTAAGCGCTGATGACCCATTGTTTTAAATTAACCAGGGTGTTAAAGGATTATCAGAACAAAGAAATGCGTGTTTTTTTTTAAATAAGCAAACATACTCAAACATATAACGCTTGGAGTTTTTATTAAAATAAAGCATTCAAAATTAGGACGTCCATGTTGGCATGTGTTCAACTGATGTTCGTCTTCAACTCACGAGTTTAGAATAATAGATTACTTATAATCACAGTTCTTTCAATTTGTTGTTCCAGTAAAGGTTCAAAATGATGTATCCGTCACGATTCCACCCCTAGCAAAATTCCAAGTAGGAAAGAAACAGCAAAAAAATACCACTAAATGAGAATGGGCTCTAATTAATCAGTTATGATAACAACTTCCGGTTAAGGGAGGTAACTCAATTTACAATAAATATACAGAATACAGACATCGGAAAATAAATGCGACAAGAAATTAATGCGATTAAACGGGCCTCGCATTTTTTCGCATTAATTTCTTGCTCGCATTAATTTTCTGATTTACAGTATTTCGTTATATTATTTGAATTAGCTATTACCAAGTTACACAAATCTTTTTCTTCTACAATTTGTCATTTGAAAAGCATTTCATAATCGAATCATTTTCACCGTTTTAGTTTTTGACCTATGAAAATAGACGACACATATTTCTACTATATAATGTGTAAACAACATTTATTTAACCATATGAATTTATCAAAAATCATTTTACTGATTTTTTTTGTTAATTCATTTACAAATTTAAAAAAAATCCTTAAATGTATAGAACAGAGATTAAGAATGGTCTTAAAAGAGTAAGTAAATAAAACAACATCTGACATTGTAAACGAAATGAAATGAACCACCATTGTGACTTGAGATCCCTATGACATCACCAAAATAAAGGTTGGTAAATCATAAAAAATAAACTCACTTGTGGTGGAAGGTGTGGATGGTGTCGTTATCCTGGTAGATGGCGCTGTAGAGGTTTTTGTTATCAATGTGGATAGTGTTGTTGCTAATACATTAACTCCCTTTGCGTTACAATTGTCAGAAAAACAACACGCTCTTGAGGATGAATATCGTTTATTTACGCCTGATCTCTTGCCAAAGATTGCATTAGCTGTTTGGTCATTTATTTGTTTACAAAGCTATAAACAAATAAATGTTATGAAATAAGATAAAATGCAACATAACATAACATATACCTTAACATATAACATGTCATTTAATGAAAAATCGACATAACATAACATATAACATAACATAACATCAAAAACATATCAATAACATATAACATACCATATTACACAACATAACGGCAAAACATATATCATAACATAACATATAACTTAACACAACATATCAATAACATATAACATACCATATTACACAACATAACGGCAAAACATATATCATAACATAACATATAACTTAACATGTAACATGACATTTAACGAAACAACAACATAACATAAAACATGACATGTAACATAAAATAACAATTAGAATGAAAATAAAAATAAGATAAATAAATAAATAAAATAAAATAAGTTTTTTTTTCAAAAAATCCCAAACGGTGGTCATAATATCAAACAAAGACTTTATTCGATGTAAATATGGCTGAACTGAAAATCTTGAATCTCAATCCGGTAATGTTTAGTTGTTTGGTTCAACTTTTAGCTATATTGCTGGACCATTAAAATTTTTTGAAGAACTTATTTAGTAATAACTATGGCATTGTTACTCAAAATAGTTACCGTTTTATCAGTGCATCCATAAGTATAAATTGAACGTGAACCAACAATCGTTGTGTCTCGGTAGCAAGCCTACAAGAATACATAACTGATAAGCAAAGTATCACTATCAATAAAAGACAATTTTTTACGACTATAATAACAATAAGAGTTAATTTTGATTTTATATTCAACCTACCAGTCAGCAAGCTAAGAAAAGTACAGTCAAACCTGTCTATAAAGACCACCCATGGGAATCAACAAAAGTGGCCTTTATGGACAGATGGCCTTTATATGCAAGTTCAAATAGTATGAATAAAGAGCAATTGGGATAGGATTTTATTGCCCTTTATATAAGCAGGTGGCCCTTATAGAGAGGTGTCCTTTAAACCAGGTTCGCTTGTATAGCTTAAGACGATATTAGACTTGGGATTACATAGAAGAGAAGTTAACAATGCTGAAGAATAAGAAAGGTAAACTGGCATCCGGATTAACATGGATATTGAAGAATTCTGATAGAACATTATGACGCGAGTGTTTTTTGCGCAAGGTATGATACAAAAAATCTTCCAACAGTAATTTAACGAATTTATCCGTCTTTATATAATTCAAAGGTATCCTTTTCGGAAAACCTATTTTAAAACCATAAAAAATTAAGAGCAGCAGTGATTGAAATGTCGAATTGCAGGCCTTAATTTTACGATATTATGCACAACTGGTGATAAATATTGGAAAGTTTTTGCAAGTGTAGAATGAACAGGTGAATAAGACACCGAAACATGCGGGGTTTGCGATAACAAGCATTTACATTGTTTTTAAAAAATAAAAATGTTTTTCTTTGAATTTATTTCAATGTCATTGAAGCATTATTCATGCTATTATAATAACTGCTCTTCTTACAATCTTATATTATTTAAGGAGTACCCAAAGTGTTTTTAAATGTCATTATCTGAATAAAACAAAGATCTTATAAAACAATTCAAATCCATGCACAGTGCAATAAATACATACAATGATATAATGCTGTCATAAATTACTCCATAGTGGTGAATGAGATCTAGTAATCGGAGTAATTTAAGAGAAGAAGAAGCAACATTATTTCTGATCATGAAGAGGCGGATACAAAATTTTGAATTCTTTGTGTCATTTCTTAATAAAATTGATGGGTCAGAGCATTAATAGGGATATAGTCCTGGTTTTCAGAAGAATAACATTCTTCAGGTTTGCATTATATACTTTACATTTATTCCTCACTAGGCTCTCTAATATTTTAAGTATATTATACATTATGCAAATTATGTTAAAACATCATTCAAAAAGCTTCTTTCTTACTTAAATATGCTAGTGGGCTAAGACTCTATTTGATCTGTAAGCACATGCTTTAAGTTATGCTTTTACATAACAAACAGGACATAAACCGATGAAAGAGTTCAAAAAATTTACTTAAAAAATAAGAGTACATTAGAAAGAGTGTTTCCAACAAACTGTTATCGAAATTTTTTCTTCAAGTTTAAATATAAAATTGTTTTTATGAAATGATTGAAACAACTAAAATAATTTTTAATTTCAAATTTAAAGCCATCAATATGATATAAAAAATGGAATGACGTCCCATTTTGAATCAACACCCTATAAAACATTTTTTCTCAGTGAAGAAGTAATCAGATTATAACAATTACACAGCTGTTAGTTAGCTTTATAACAAAAATACCGGTTTTATTTTTATGTGCCATATGTGCACATTTCGGAAAATCATTCCTCATCAGTGACACTAGGGACCGAAAAGTTTGATAGATTAAAAACATAAGCCAAATATCTGAAAATTAATAAATCGAAAGTTCCAAAATTGTTTGAATCCAAATCCATCTAAGGAATGCTTTGCATGAGGGAATAAACATTAAATTAGTTATATAGAACAAGTTTATTTATATAAACTTACTTCGTTTACTGTACAGGTTTTGAATATGTGTCTGCATGTTATCGTTGCAATTTCTGGACTGGTAACACACAACAAACATTGTAAACTGGTCTGATTAGCTACAACATAGTTTTTATTTATCCAGTGTTCAATTTAAGATAGTATGTAATTTTAAGCTTAGAATAGCTGGAAAAAATAGTTTATTATTGTTTATAAACATCAATTTGTGCCCGATTAAAGTCTTTGTCAGGACCGAATAATTAAACAGCATCTACAATCAACAATGTTTTGTTTACTATGTCAGTGTTTATTACGGTACCTCTTTGTTGCTGTAAGGAAGTGTGTGTGTGTGTGTGTGTGTGTGTGTGTCAGTCATTGGCTGTCTTGATTCGATAACTGTGGAAATCATTTAGCAAAAAATTATTATTTTATTAATAACATTTTAAATGCTGCTTTGCAAATTACTAGTTGAAATTGACAGCTTTATTTAAGAATTTAACACTAACTAGGGAATAAAATAACATAATTTAGCGTAAACTTACCAGTTACCAATTTTGAGGTATTTGGAACTGCTGGGGTTGTTATGGATGCTGAAAAATAAACAGTATTTACAACGGCACACATATATAATTATGTCGTAAAGTCAGATTTAATTTGAAGTTTCTATTTTCCTGATAACATTTATAATAAATAACCATGTGCCTTTCTAAAGCTCCAATCTTATGCATTAAGATGATGAAAAACTATCAAAGAACACACTGTAAAATTTGTTTATCAAGTGTTTTTATAATATTTGTTCAAACAAGCATACTAGAATGCAGTGGGCTTTTCCTTCTTTTTTAGATTTTAATATTTTACTAGTTCAAAATCCGGCTTCTATGAAGGACACAATGCATATCCCATGTAACAAGTTTGAAAGGAGATTCTTATCTTCCCGGAGCACCCGGTATCTCTTCCCTGGTAGAAGTTCACGTGTTAAATTAATTAACTAGTTTTTTTTTTTTTTTTTACTTTGCTGTTAAGATTTGGATATGGACCTATATGTTTGCGTTTGAATTGTATAAAGGCATGTTGTAAGGCTAAGTATATATAAGATAAAGAAAGTAGTAAGTTTTGTACATACCAATGCTGGAGTATGGTGCTGGGTGAATATTGTCGTTACATAAATCTTTGCTGCAACAAGTACCCGCATTATGACAATCCTGTGTACCAATAAATAATGCATGCATTGTCTTAATAAAGCCTTTGTATAAACGACATATGAATAATACCATGACTAAATAGCAAAACATGTATGTTGCTTGTGAAATCCTGACAAAACTATAATGTAAATTAATTGTTATTGGGAGCAAGGTGCATTTTTTTCAAAATTCTTAAAAATCTATAACACATATACTAAGTCCTGGAGAAAACGGTTGGTAATTTTTGAATTAATTTGATTGAATTAATCAATTAACTTTAAAGAACCAAAACCATTAAACTAAAGGCTTGTTTTAAATACACACTTTTCAAAAAGACTTTAAACACGTTACAAAAACCTCTCAGGGGCGTAAAAGATTTTTAATAGTTTTGTTGTTTTCTTATTCTCTTAAAATATAACACGAGGGCATTTTTTTGTGCTAAGTTTTTTGAAGTGATATTGCCTTATTTTAAGGGAGCTATACTTTAAATGATGCCGGCTAGGCTATATGCTAGTTCTAATGTTTTGTATCATAACAGTCAAAATGCCATTGTCAAAACAAGTCTAGATTCATAGAGTTGACAAACTTTGTGTAGTTATAAAATAATTGAAAGGAGAGTAAAAACATATGGCTGAGTAGTTCTACAGTTTCTCTCCTGCAGAAAGTAAGCAATTAGCCCAGACATTTTTAAAATCAATAAACGCTTTCGCTGAAAATGTAATTTTCTTGACCTTACCGCTATTCTAGTATTATTTTTATACTAACATTTTTATGTTTACATCCACCAGTGTACAAGGCTACATTGAAGTTATTTGACTTCTTTTCTATGTAGCATACCTGAAATACTAAATCCGTTAAAATAAGAACCTTACATGTATATTGAAAAAATAACGTAAGGGATTGACGTCTGTCTTAATAACTGAAAACTAAGTGATATTTCTATCAATCAGTGCAATCGTTGATAACAACATCATAAGTAAGAACTTAACAAAAGTAAAGCTTTTTTGTCAGTCTACAATTTTAAATTTTAAACATCCATGCCTAATTCATAGAATTACTATGAGCAAGTCTTTATTAATTTTTTTCCAACATGCGAAATAAACAAAAATTGACAAATGTAATAGTTTCTCAAAAATTGCAGATATTTTCAAAAAATAAGAAAAAAAAAAAAAAATAAATAAATAAATAAATAAATAAATTAATTAATTAATTAAAAGCAATGATAAATGATTATCATATAAATTAGTCAAGTTATACCTATTTGTCACGAATCATTTTCACTTTAGCATTTGGATGAACATTAACTTTGTGTAAGATATTAGAAGTTAAATTAAGTATGTTGAAATATTTGGCAACCATACGCTATACGCCAAGGTCTTAACTTTTCAGATATGCCAAACTCTTTCTCAAAATTTTCTTTGTTTATGTTATTTTGGGCAACAAGTATATAACTCAAACTCACTTCGTTTGCTGGACACCTTTTAATCTTTGTGCACTTGGATGGATTTTCTATGGCATCACAACTAAAACAAATAGGCCCAAGGTCAACTGAATTATGATTATATCCTAAAATAGAAAAAATGTATAGCTGAAAACTTATTCTTGGACACTAGGAATGTAAACGTGAAAATGAATATGTAAAACAAAGAATTTTATGCAGCATCTTCATTTTGCAATGTGCACATCGTCATATAATCCCGATGACATATGCCAAATTAAAAAAAAATCAGTCTAAAACTGTGCGACAAGTTCCACCAAAAGGAAAATTAATCACAAGATACAAGAAACTAGATACAAAAAACCATAGCTCCAATTCTGCAAAAAAGAAATACAAACCAAAAACATGTTCAATATGTTAAATATTGTTTCTGTTGTATATTGAAAATGTTTGAAAGAATGATCAACGCCGTTACTGAGGAATGATAGAATAAATTATTAAGAATGACAACAAAGAGGCCAACAAGAAGACAAGAACCTGACAAATAAAATTAAAGACATACCAGTTTCTCCACATCCATAATAATTACAGTGATCACCTTGACAACAATGGTCACAAAGTTCAAAACTTCTTTTACCCTGGATGTTTATACACATCTAAAAAATAAAGTAATTCATAATTAAAATACCAACAAAATAAGTTTTTATCCAAAAATACGGTGGAAATATGGTAATTATACTGCTATTATTATTTAAAAAAGCAATGACGTTTAACACTCCAGACATTGTTAATTTTATTCTGGTAAAATCAAGAATAGTGGGGAAAACTGGTAAACGTAAACGATCATGATGTCATAACTTTCCCATCTAGAATCCGCTGCTGCTAACGAACGCTGTGTGTGTGTGTGTGTGTGTGTGTGTGTGTGTGTGTGTGTGTGTGTGTTACTCACACGTTGGTCCACGCATCCAACCCAGTAATACACAGATCCCATGGTGTTTAACCTTTGTCTTACAGCACATTGCTAAAGATAAATAATTAAATGTTTCGCAAACGGGTTTAATATGTAATTGCGTTTTGGCGTATTAGATGACGAGTTAAAGTTTTCAGCTAAAACATATAAAGGACATTTAATTATTGAAAAGAAGTACAAGATGTGTTTGTTTCTCTGTGTTTTTTCACATAATTTAACATTTAAAAAAGGTGTGCTTTGTAGTTCAAGTTTTTTTTTTGTTTTGTTTTGTTTTGTTCTGGAGGTTTTTCACCTACCTGTGTTGGTTTTGTTTTGTTTTTTTTTAATTTTTGCATTTTGTATATTACAAAAGAAACAATTGATTAAAAAAAATACAATCTTTCATTTGCAATGAAAACAATTAAAATAAGTTCTTTTTCGTTATATATATTACATATTATATTTATGAAATTTTTATCATTTAAATAAGTTACATTATCCGATAAGAAATAAGAAATAATCCTATTATGCAGAGTTCGTTTCTGTTGTTATAAGTTACACAATTCTTTTTTTAAATTATGTAACTGGTTAATATTATTAATTCTTAACAGTATAGTTGCTACTCTTTCTTTTGGATTTAGGACAGATATGTCGGATACAATTTCTAATCTATAGCAACTAAGGACCTTCCATACCAAATTTCATTTGAATTGGCCTATTGGTTTCAGAGAAGAAGATTAAAGTTTACGGATGCACGGACGCACGCACGCACACTTTACCATTCTATAAGCTCACCCTGGCTTTGCCAGGTGAGCTAAAAATTAGTAGTTTTCAAAGATAATTAGCAATTTAAGTCTTCTTTTGTAGCTGTGACCTTGACCTTTCAACATATGACCTTGTATTATATGTCACAATGATCATTGTCCCAATACCTACAATACTCTAATATACATGCCTATACAAAAAGTTAGTAGTTTGCAAAGATAATTATCAATGTAAGTCTTCTTTTGCAGCTGTGACATTGACCTTTCAACATATGACCTTAAACCATATATCAAAATGATCGCCATGTTAATACCTACAATATTCTACTATACATGTCTATACAAAAAGGTAATAGTTTTCAAGATAATTAGCAGTTTAAGTCTTCTTTTGCAGCTGTGACCTTGACCTTTCAAAATATGACCTTGAACCATATATCAAAATGATCATCATGTAAATACCTACAATACTTTGACATACATGCCTATACAAAAAGTTAGTAGTTTTCAAGTTAATTAGCAATTTAAGTCTTCTTTTGCAGCTGTGACCTTGACCTTTCAACATATGACCTTGTATTATAGTTAAAATGATCATTGTCCCTATACCTACAATACTGTAGTATACATGCCTATACAAAAAGAAAATAGTTTCCAAGAGAATTAGCAATTTAAGTCTTGTTTTGCAGCTGTGACCTTGACCTTTGAACATATGACCTTGAACTATATATCAAAATGATCGTTGTTGCAACACCTACAATATTCTAATATACATGCCTATACAAAAAGTTAATAGTTTTCAAGACAATAAGCAATTCAAGGCTTATTTTGCAGCTGTGACCTTGACCTTTGAACATATGACCTAGAACCATATATCAAAATGATCGCCATCTCAATACCTACAATATTCTTATATACATGCCTATACAAAAAGTTAATAGTTTTCAAAATAATAAGAAATTTAAGTCTTCTTTTGCAGCTGTGACCTTGACCTTTGAACATATGACCTTGAACCATATATCAAAATGATCGTTGTTGCAATACTTGCAATATTCTAACATACATGTCTATACAAAAAGTTAATAGTTTTCAAGATATACTGACAAATACATAATTTTAAGCAATTTCCCCACTCAGTACCTTACCATTTCTCCATTTTGAGCCCGATGGCTACCATTTGTGCAAATCTGAAACTACATTACCTAAGGATGTTATAAATGAAATAACTAAGGTACACCTCTAGTAGATTCAGAACAGAAGATTTTTAAAGTTTTTTCACTATTCCCCCCCTTATGGGGCCGAAAGGGGACATAACTCTTTCATTTGCGCAAATCTGAAAGGGCTTTACCCAGGCATAATGGTTACCAAGTTTCATTAAATTTGGCCCATTGGTTTTGGAGAAGAAGATTAAAATGTAAAGTTTACGGACGCACGCACACACGCACATACACACGCCGCATCATACCATAAGCTCACGCTGGCTAAAGCCAGGTGAGCTAAAAACCCAAACTTTATTTTTCTTCTAAATAACTGATTCAATAAGCAGAAAATAATTGGCACGTGAAAAGTCATATGCTTTGTAAGCACCTATATATTTAGTAACAGAAACAAGGTTTACGAAAAACAATCCGAGAAGACGAAAAGAAACACACTCGGAACACTAATTACATAATTGTCATGTTAATTTGGAGCTGGTAGTAAATTTTATAAAATACAAATATAGTTCTGGTAATAATATAAGTCAACTTACTTCATGTTGACCACACCTTGTCAGATTGTAACAACTTGAAGGATGAGGGACATTTTGACAACTAAAACACGTTGGACCCAGAGCTAAAATTTAAAAGAAACAAACTAAACGGGATCATCTTAATAATTTAATATATAAAATTAATACTAATATATATATATATATATATATATATATATATATATATATATATATATATATATATATATATATATATTAGTATTAATTTTATTTAAATAACGTATTAAAAGTCAATTGTTATTTTTGTCAAACTTCTAAATACATGTGGTTTCGCAATAACAACCTATTGAGAGAGAGAGAGAGAGAGAGAGAGAGAGAGAGAGAGAGAGACTCGATATTTTTCGTACACTTCAAGCTCTGTGTTTAACATATAAAACATTCCATAAAAGCTTTTTAGACCCGTAAAAATAACAACAACTAGCACCAGACTCTACCATTGACCTTTTTGGAGCTCGAAGATGAGTTGCTGACATGACAGCATAACGTCAAGACTACACTCAAGTTAACTAAATAGTATTGTAACAGTAAATCTTGATATTTACCTGTGTTCGGATTTACTAAACTTGTCACCATGGTGATTGGTGATTGAATCGTAATTGATTTGGTGGTTGCAATAACAGAATCTGTCCTCCCTGTAAACAAAAAATACAATGTATTGGATGTCATTGAAGTTGAAATCTTGGCAACTGGTATAGGTAAAATGGAAAAGAATCAAGAAATATAACAAAGATTTAAATAATATAAATTATAAAAATAACTAAAGATATAAACAAATTATAACTTAGTAACTTGAATATATTTATTTCGATAACATGCTAAAATTAAAAAATACAATACATACATACACTTAGATTATATCGATGAATGTTGTTATAGTAACATTAAATGTCTCCATACATCCACTTAATCTACCCTAAGGGTTCAATAAATAAAACATTCAATTACATCTTTTAATCATAAAAAATCACGAATAATAATAAATTTTGTTATATATTTTCATTTATGGCAATAAAACTTTCAAAAAAAGCTTTTCTTTACCAAATGAAATTAAATTGAAATATTTGATCAAGCATACGAATTTTTACGTCTTATAAGAGAATTGTTTTACCATCAGCTGACACCCAGTGACTGATATATGTTGATTTTGGTGTGGTCTGTGTCGTTCGGGTTGTTTCTGAAAAAAAAATCCGATTGAAAACATGTAAAAATAAGTGATATGCGACATGCAAGTGATCCGTATCACAGTTTATTTCCCAAATTTTTGAAAGTAGTTTAAAATTTAATAGGTTGCTTAACACAAATTATACTGCGTATAAAATTTGTAACAATTCTTAAGACACGGCGATGTCTGTTAATTTAAGTAAATATGTCCCAATGCAAAAGACTTTTCTCAGAGATTCAAAACGAAGGAGATTATTACTATTTTATTTAATTTTTAAAGTCAGTTACCACAAGACAGCATTCAGATGTAGACTACAGATTTTAACAGAAATAAACAATTAACATATGTTAATCAAAAAGCGTTTGTGTCATTTCTAATGATTTTAGTTTATCTATTTTAGAATGCATTTGATCTGTAAAATTGTATTATAAACTTACGAACTCTTTATAAGAAATTGTACGAGGAAAGAATTTTTCGTCTCTTCTGGTAGAGACGCAATTATCAACTTTTGTTTTATTCCGAAGTCGATTAAAATTCAAAAGGTTTCTTAACACGAATTGTATTGCCTATATCCTGAAATATAATTAAATTGTAAGTTCTGTCCTAGTGCAAATGTTTTTCTCAGGGAATCAATTATCCACCTTTGTTAAATTCCAACGATTTACGAAAAAGTTAATTGCCCCAAAATTTTAAGAAATGCATTTTATATTATAAATTTTTATATTATTCTCAGACAAATTTTTCTTTAAAAAATTAAACATTTTCCAGATAACCTACTATTTGTTTGAATTTATTTAAATAATTAGATTCCTAAATGATTCTAGTATTGTATATGTACAAATAATCTCTAAATTGCACATGTGTGCCTCCCTGTCTCCATTCCGACCGTCATATATATGTCGTATAAATAATTTTAAAAAACTTAAAGGTAACATTGTTTTATCATGCTATACGTACGATAATTGTTATTGACAGGTGCGCTATTAAACACATACTTGTCATTACAGAAATCTCCAGTACAGCATTGATTGTGTAAACACGCCTAAAATGAAAGTGCAGGGAAAATGTGAAGAGTTAAGTAAAACTTTGAGATATAAATGTGTATGGGACGTTAAATTTATCTTTGATTTGTTATGGAGATGAAATTTTTAAACTAAAACCAATAACAGACCAAGACGATTGACAAAATAAAGGTATTAATGGTAGTTTAAACAATGTTTAAGTTACCAATCAATTACTGCATCATTTTTATCAATTATAAAATGCGAGTAACGAAGTAGAACCCCTAATGGCATTAGAATTGTTGTTACACAAATGGAATCTATTTCATTATAAAACATTTTTCTTTAATTTTGTCATAAGTTAATGAATTGTCTTTAATCGTTTTAGGTCGGAGATAAAATAAACGATAATTTCCTGCTTCTAATACACAAATAGTTACACGTCCTCTTTAAAGGTTCAATTCAAGATGCCTCGGACGTATTTTGTAACACGCTTGTTCGGAGATCCATAGGAAAATGATTAAACTGAAGCATATGTTTACATCAACTATTAGTCATGGTAATTTTGTGATCCTTATGAGCCCAAATAGCCAAAGAAAACAAATAATTTTTTAGTTTATATCATAAGAAATGTCAAAATAAATTTTTATAGTAAGTATCTGATATTTTGTTTTAAGTTTAAGAAAATTAGCAAGTCCTTAATTAAAAAATTGAAGTATCAAAAAATAAATAAATAAATAAATAAATAAATAAATAAATAAATAAATAAATAAATAAATCAATAAAAACCACGAATACTTTTTCTTCCCGTTTAGTTTTGTCCATCATTTCCTATATTTATTTATCATCAACATAATTTCCCAGTGACGTTCATATATTCATTTAAACATTATTATTATTATTATTATTATTATTATTATTATTATTATTATTATTATTATCTTTACCTGATGCCCTCCACACCCAACAATACTGTTTGGACTTCTACTGTTGTACAAACATCTCTGTAAAGAAAAAGAAACCAAAAAGTCAAATTTAATAAAAATGAATTAAAACACAGAAAAGCTTTAAATTATCGAAACAATCTGTTAAAGGCACACTTTTCACGAATACAAATAATTTATAGTTTGTAAATAAGTCCTTTTTTCAAAGTTCTCCGCAAATACATTTTAACTTACATTCATTTTTATAAAAGTTTTTTGCTAATTCACAAACAAAGTTTTGTTTATATTCAAATTTCAACAAAATTCTAACGCCAGCATAATGTAAGCATAACCGTATTAGACGTAAAAAATACGTAAACTTGACAACACAAAAGTTAATGGTTATAACAGGTGCTCCCCCTAAAATTAAAAAATATATAGCCATTGTTCTTTATTTTAGTTTATGTTTTATTTTTACATTAACTAACTCGAATACCTGCTAAATTTTGATGTGCTATGAGCGCACTTTTCGGAAAATCATTCCTCATCAGTGACACTAGGGCCGAAAAGGTGGATAGATAAAAAAACATGTGCCAAACAGTTGAAAAATAATTAATTAAAAGTTCCTAAAGCATTCCTTAGCAGGATTTGGATTTATATAATTTTGAAACTTTAGATTCATTATTTTCAACTGTTTGGCTTATATTTTCTATGCATCAAACTTTTCGGTCCTAGTGTCACTGATGAGGAATGAATTTCCGAAATGTGCACATCTGGCACATAAAAATTTAACTGGTATTTGTATTATATATTTACTACCCCTGAGCGGGTACCGCTGCTGGTGGAGTTAAACTCCCCGAGGGTATCCATAACTCAGTAGGCAGTACTTTGTGCTGTCAGAAAATGTACAATTTATTAAAATTTTCAGTCGTTTAAAATTTGAAATTTATTTAAAACTAAGGTTTGTTCCCTCAAGCAAAGCATTCCTTAGCAGGATTTGGATTTATATAATTTTGAAACTTTAGATTCATTATTTTCAACTGTTTGGCTTATATTTTCTATGCATCAAACTTTTCGGTCCTAGTGTCACTGATGAGGAATGAATTTCCGAAATGTGCACATCTGGCACATAAAAATTTAACTGGTATTTGTATTATATATTTACTACCCCTGAGCGGGTACCGCTGCTGGTGGAGTTAAACTCCCCGAGGGTATCCATAACTCAGTAGGCAGTACTTTGTGCTGTCAGAAAATGTACAATTTATTAAAATTTTCAGTCGTTTAAAATTTGAAATTTATTTAAAACTAAGGTTTGTTCCCTCAAGCAAAGCATTCCTTAGCAGGATTTGGATTTATATAATTTTGAAACTTTAGATTCATTATTTTCAACTGTTTGGCTTATATTTTCTATGCATCAAACTTTTCGGTCCTAGTGTCACTGATGAGGAATGAATTTCCGAAATGTGCACATCTGGCACATAAAAATTTAACTGGTATTTGTATTATATATTTACTACCCCTGAGCGGGTACCGCTGCTGGTGGAGTTAAACTCCCCGAGGGTATCCATAACTCAGTAGGCAGTACTTTGTGCTGTCAGAAAATGTACAATTTATTAAAATTTTCAGTCGTTTAAAATTTGAAATTTATTTAAAACTAAGGTTTATTCCGTCAAGCAAAGCATTCCTTAGCAGGATTTGGATTTATATAATTTTGAAACTTTAGATTCATTATTTTCAACTGTTTGGCTTATATTTTCTATGCATCAAACTTTTCGGTCCTAGTGTCACTGATGAGGAATGAATTTCCGAAATGTGCACATCTGGCACATAAAAATTTAACTGGTATTTGTATTATATATTTACTACCCCTGAGCGGGTACCGCTGCTGGTGGAGTTAAACTCCCCGAGGGTATCCATAACTCAGTAGGCAGTACTTTGTGCTGTCAGAAAATGTACAATTTATTAAAATTTTCAGTCGTTTAAAATTTGAAATTTATTTAAAACTAAGGTTTGTTCCCTCAAGCAAAGCATTCCTTAGCAGGATTTGGATTTATATAATTTTGAAACTTTAGATTCATTATTTTCAACTGTTTGGCTTATATTTTCTATGCATCAAACTTTTCGGTCCTAGTGTCACTGATGAGGAATGAATTTCCGAAATGTGCACATCTGGCACATAAAAATTTAACTGGTATTTGTATTATATATTTATATGAATACAAATCCAGTTAAGGAAGGCTTTATATGAAGGAGAAAACTTTAGTTTTAAATTAATTTCAAAAATCAAGGCGGCTGAATTTGTTGCTTAATCTTATATTTTCTGACAGCACAAAATACTGCCTACTGAGTTATGGATACCCTCAGCGAGTTTTACTCCACCAGCAGCGGTACCCGCTACTCAGGGGTAGTAAATAAATAACACAAATACCTGCTAAAATGGTGTGCCATATGTGCACATTTTGGAAAAATTTTTTAATGTTTTTTATGTTTGTTTATTGTAGTTATTGTGCTTTCGCCGTAGTGTAGGAAAAATCTTTTTTTGATTTTAAGTATGTTTTATTTTGATATTGTATTCACCTCATTAGCTGAACATCTCTCTATGTGTAGAAAACATTGCGTTGTATGGGAACCATGGCAACTTAGACATAATGGCCCAAGTGTGTAACTGTTCTTTGTGAAACCTTAAATAGGATGATTAAAATAATAAGAAATTACGATTATTTTGGAACTATTGCACCTTAAACAAGTTACTCTAGATCTAGCATAGCGGTTTAACTGTTCTGAAAAAAATTATAGATGTAAACAAAACAATGTAATTTACAGAAGCTATGGCAACATGAAAATAACAGTCTACAACAGTAAATTTTTCTAAGAAAACATTGTGTTGTGAGGATGGCATGGCAACTAAAACCTATGAATATATAACAAAATGTTCTAATGAAATATTGAACAATGTTTATATAACAGACAATATTTAGGTCTTTAGAACTTGGAAAATTTGGAAAAAACAATTAGCAAATATGAATAAGTGTATTGTGTTGATACCATGGCAACACATACATATTAGTTCATTAAAGTAAATGCTCTGAATTAAATCCCAACATAAAATGTGTGTAAGAAACATTGCGTTGAAGAAAAAACAATGCAACTCAAACAAAGAGGTGCTTCTGCGTAACTTAAAAAGCTTTATATAAATGTTATCGCTATATACGTCATTCTCTTTATTTCTGCGTGACGTATTTTGTTTAATTGTTCCGGTGATTGGACATGATGGCAATTTGAATTTTAAAAACAAGTATTCAAAAAATCTTAAAAAAATAAAATTATAGCTATGGACTTTCAGAACGGATATTTCTAGAATACAGATTTAATGCAAACCAAAGTCGACATATCTTTTTAACGCGCCTGATTTTTGTGGACACTTCTAAATGCTGTATTGAATTTTATATTGTCTAGACGTTTTGGTAAATTATGACAATATAAAATTAAATACAGCATTTAGAAAGTGTCCACTAAAATCAATTTTTTATTACTGATGTTGACACTCGTGGCTTGGACCGTATACAAGGAACAGCTTACAGTTAAATAAATCATTTTCTGACATGAAAGCAGACAATACATTTTACTGACCTGAGAAACCACATCCTTGTGAGTTACAGTAGTTGCCATCACAACATTCTGAACACGTGACGATTCCATTTTCTCTTTTCTTGGTGCGACAGATCTGCAAATGAAAAAGTTAAGAGCAGTTTCATGTATAAAAAATTGTCACAACAAACTACATAAAATTACCCACAATAGGGAACTGACAAACGTCCCTGAACCTATCTATTTGATATTTATTTCAAATTATACATCACACACCTTCTTGAAAAAAAACGGGAGCTGATTCCATGCAAATGAAAAGCATATAATAAAAACTATACAAGTTGTGTATTTTAATACTTTGATATAATTACAGCGGAATGACTAATAAATCTGCAATTTAAAAAAAACTGTTTAAATTCTCATATTTGCTTTCTGTTATGAGAATACGATTACCAATCAATGTAAATCAATGAAATGAAAACATTTTCAATAGAGAAAGAAAGAAGGAGGTATATTATACTTACGTAACCAGCACGACAACCCTGTCTCACCATCAAAGAACCCATAGAATTAACATATTTCTCCGTGTAACATTTCTGTAATTATAGAGTTGGTATATTTTGTATTTGCATATTTTAATCATAGCTTTAACCTTATTATCACCAATTCGGACTGGCAGTCGGATAATAGCATAATACCAATCAAAACTTTAAATTCGTCAGATAAATTTCAGTATTTGTAGTTACATACCATCCAAATTTTATTTTTACCAATTGCCAATCCATTCCCGCCCATCCAAGATATTCATGCAGTGTAAATATATGACAAATACTTGTTGAATTTTGATGTGTCATATGTGCACATTTCGGAAAATCATTCAATTTTGTAAAAAATTAATAACAACATTTAATTATTTAATTAGAGTCCAAGTTTGTAACCGTGATACAGCTCATGACATCAATACGTCCCATGTGTTTTTGGACCGTGATCTATTAAAATTTAAATTAAAATACGCCCATCTTAAACAAAGTCAATGATCTTAGCTGGAAACCCCGCGGAAATTGCTGCAAGGAATTGATCAAAACCTACCTCAAGTGAGCTACAAATTGTTTTATTACTACTGTTGGTGACATTTATACTGCTTGCATTTTGACAACATGATCTAGAAACCTTTAAAAACGCCTACCCTCAAAAAAATTGTTCTCACTCGTATCCAAAGGAAAAAATAATGTAGTAAAGGATTGATCAGATCATACCGCAAGTGAGCCACAAATAGTTATATTACCACTGTTCGTGACATCTTTAAGTGTTCGCATTAACCCCTTGACCCTTAAACCTTTAAATAAGACCCGCACATCTTCAAAAATTCTATTCTTACTCAGATCAAAGGGAAGATTATGAAGTAAAAAGGGATTTATTGGAACAAACCTCACGTGAGCCACATATTGTTAAATTACTGCAACTGGTGGCATCTTCTCGGCATTTTAACATCGTAATGTATCAAACTTTAAAAAAATACCCAACTTAAAAAGCCTATTCTCACTCGTATCCAAGGGGGAAATTATCTAGTATAAACGAATTAATCAGAACAAACCTCATGTGAGCCACATATTGTAAAATTACTGCAACTAGTGGTATCTATACGGTCCTCACAATTAAAACATCTTGGTCCCTTTGCTGTAAAGCTACATATTACTGAGAAAATAAAGTTTTACTCATTTAAAAAAACAACAGACAAATGCGTAAATACAGTAAATAAGTATACCCTTCCAGAGAATATTTTAGTGTAATCAGATTTAAGGTTCTGTAAGCAACAGAAGTTATCTGATGCATTTGAATAGATAACAAAAATACCTGTTAGATTTTTATGTGTCACATGTGCACATTTCTGAAAATCCTCCTCATCAGTGAAATTAGGGGCCAAAAAGTTTGATAGATAAAAACAAAAGCCAAACATTGAAAAATGATGAATCTAAAATTCCAAAATTATATGAATCCAATCCAGCTAAGGAATATTTTGCATAAGGGAACAAGCTTTAGTTTTAAATAAATTTCAAAAATTAAGACGGCTGAAAATTTTGCTAAATGGTATAGACGTATTTTCTTACAGCACAAAGTACTGTCTACTAAATTATGAATAGCCACCCTGTTAGAAAAAATCATTAAGTGAAAGTTTAAAAAGCATTTACTTTGCAGGAACCAGCTGAACGAAGAAAACACCTCATTAAATCAATTACCGTTATCACTGTGAGAAAAAAATCAAGATATATTATTCATATTAGAGTTATTGGTTATAAAAATTCTTACCATTGAATGAGCATTCGACCAAAACAATAGTAGTCAAATAGAAATAAAAAGAAAATAAATAATAAGCAAAGAAATCATGTCCAGTGCTGTGTATTTCTTTACTTTTTTACCTTATAAAAGGCAAATAAATATCACCAATAAATCTTGTATTTCTTTTTCTTATCGTCTTCTTTGAAAATTTAGCTTCATAAATACGCGGACATATTACAGTTTAACAATACACTCATCTCTTTTCAATACTGTCACTTACCTACAAGATTTTTTTGTACTTTTGATAAAAGAAATTGCAGATTTTCTCCGAAAAAATGTTTTAAAGTTTGCTTATAGTTCTGGAAAAAAGGGGGACAGGAATGGGATAAAGGACAGAGCTTTAAATAACATAGTTTCAAGATTTTCGCTTCCATTGTTGTTACAACATTTGACACTTTATTTTCAAACTTTTTTTTATTTGCACTGTAAATATGTAATGCCGTTCTAACACACATTCAATTATTTATACCTGTCTTCAAATAAATAAAACCTAGATGCAAACGAATTACACCTAGTTCTAATTCTTTTACAGATTGGTTCAACTGAATTTTACCTACGTTCAAATAAATGTACCTAGGAAAAATGATCCTAGGGAAAATTCATTTGTTCCTACGTGTACTAGTACTTCCTACGTCTTTTTGATATGAAGTTTACAGTTAAGGTTTACACTGAATTTTATTACGTTCGAATTCAAAGCATTAATGGTTACTCCAATGAAGAATTACACCGGTAAATAAGTTTAACATCAAATTCTTGCGACTGAATGGTTTGGACAAGGTACAATTTATTTGTAAGTGTAATTTCTAAGTATAATTCGATTATTCCTATCTTTAAATGAATTGTACCCAGGTTCATGTATTTGAAGATGGTTATATATAATTGAATATATGCTAAAACAGCGTTTCATATGAAAACTACAACAAAATATTCTTGGAAACATACCTGCACGAAAATAGATTATTGATGAACTCGGAGAATTGTATAATTTATGCTATCAGCTTTCATTGTATTAATACATCCTTCATAAATTACAGAATGCAGTTATTTAACTTACCACAGTTGACAAATATGACCAGCAATCCACAGCTCAAATGAAAACTGGACATGTTCCGTCCAACACTGAAAAAAAAAAACATTTACTATGTTCAATGAAGATTTGAAATCCGGATTCGTGTTATTTCTAGCCCTTATATTAATAATTTTTTGCATTTTCTGGTTTGTATTTTACAATTACAACAATGAAATGTCGTCACAATGATTTTGTCCTTCCGGGCTTGGTTGTTCAAAGCTCAGTTGGATTAACCGAAATGTGTTTGAAAATAAAATAATATTAAAGTTAAATACATATATTTTGGACAAAGCGTTTTGATTGAATTTGTTTTCTGTTTGATAATAACAATTATGTATGCATTGTTTCGAAAATATCGACTAATATTTCATTTATAAAGCATATCTTTATATATGTTCAAAAAATGTATTGTCATAACGCATTTTACTGTATTTAACGACAAATTTGAAATGCTTTATCACGAATACATAAGATGTTTATTTTTGCTGACCAACTGGTTAAATAAAACACAAACATACCAGGCCTTGTTTAAATCACAATCCCAAAAACAAAGTAAAAACTTTGAAAGCTGTCAAAGTTAGTAATACACGTGAACTTCCATCAAGGAAGTGAGATGAGGTCGGGTGCTCCGGAAGGGTAAGCACCTCCTGTCTAGCTAGCTAAACTCGGAGAATTTTAACCAACTGGTCCTGATTTTACAATCATTCCTTAACTACGATTTTCCTTAACTTATACCTAGTAAATTTGAAATCTTCAAAATTGGTTA
The DNA here is from genome assembly GCA_029721355.1 of Tegillarca granosa. Lineage (NCBI taxonomy): Eukaryota > Metazoa > Mollusca > Bivalvia > Arcoida > Arcidae > Tegillarca > Tegillarca granosa. The sequence continues at coordinate 5,397,764 of CM056612.1, read as the reverse complement.
ATTGTTATAATTTTCAAAAATTTAAAGTGTCATTTTGAAGATCGTTTCAAGCTAATAGCATCTGTTTTTGGTTTTATTACAAATGATGTTTTGTAATTTACAAAACTTGCTAATTTTAATTTAAGGAAAATCTTAGTTAAGGAATGATTGTGAAACTGGGGCCAGATTGAATCGTAAACAATTAACTTCACATTCCTGCCAGATTTAGACAGATGATAAGAACGTACTGCGTTTATGTTATAAAATTCTTCACTTTAGACACTGAATTGAATATGATGGTAATAAAATGGTATAATTGAAGTGATAAGGATTTTTAGGGGTCATTCCGTTTTTTTTTTTTTTTAAAGAAACCGAGCAACCGAGCCATCTATCTACCAGAAAGGGATTTAAAGCTTGGCGCTGACAGGTGCTGTTATTCGTACACATAAGGCTACCAAGCTTTATATGTACAATATAAACGTAAAATAAAACTCCAATTACCTGCTCTATATGGTAAGAAAGGATAACATGTAATTATAGACTTGAGTTAGACAACTGATAAGAATCAAGATAAGGCCCACTGGATTCTTAAATTGACCTTTTTCTTTAGATTTGTAAATCTCGTCAAGTGAATAGCGTGAATTTGCGATTTCCGGCTTAGAAAAAAAATAGGCGTGATTGGATACCACATTAAATGACGTCATTATACAATTTAACATTTAACAAATCAGATGGCAAGATCAGTTTATGTCAAATTGGAAAAACTAAATCATATCTAGGTAAACATTGAAGACATATGGTCATTTGATACTGTATACTTTTAAGCACGGGAGATCGAGATTTCAATACTCTCGGTACAGAATTTAAACATATTACAGTAGACTCTGGTTATAACAAAGTTTGTTATAATAACAAAATCAGGCGAAATAGATAGTAGACTCTGGTTATAACAAAGTTTGTTACAACAAAATCAGGCGTAATAGATAGTAGACTCTGGTTATAACAAGACTTGTTATAACAAAATCAGGCGTAATAGATAGTAGACTCTGGTTTTAACAAGATCTGTTATGACAAAATGCTTAATAAATAGCAGACTCTGGTTATAACAAAGTCTGTTATAACAAAATCAGGCGTAATAGATAGTACACTCTGGATATAACAAAGTTTGTTATAACGAAATCAGGCTTAATAGATAGTAGACTCTGGTTATGACAAAATCTGTTACAACAAAATCAGGCTTAATAGATAGTAGACTCTGGTTATAACAAAGTCTGTTACAACAAAATCAGGCGTAATAGATAGTAGACTCCGGTTATGACAAAGTTTGTTATAACAAAATCAGGCTTAATAGATAGTACACTCTGGCTATAACGAAGTGTGTTACAACAAAATCAGGTTTAATAGATAGTACACTCTGGTTATGACAAAGTGTGTTACAACAAAATAAGGCGTAATAGATAGTAGACTCTGGTTATGACACAGTGTGTTACAACAAAATCAGGCTTAATAGATGGTACACTCTGGCTATAACAAAGTGTGTTACAACAAAATCAGGTTTAATAGATAGTACACTCTGGTTATGACAAAGTGTGTTACAACAAAATCAGGCTTAATAGATAGTACACTCTGGTTATGACAAAGTGTGTTACAACAAAATCAGGCTTAATAGATAGTACACTGGTTATGACAGTGTGTTACAACAAAATCAGGCTTAATACATAGTACACTCTGGCTATAACAAAGTGTGTTATAACAAAATCAGGCTAAATAGATAGTAGACTCTGGTTATGACAAAGTCTGTTACAACAAAATCAGGCTTAATAGATAGTAGACTCTGGTTATGACAAAGTGTGTTACAACAAAATCAGGCTTAATAGATAGTACACTCTGGTTATGACAAAGTCTGTTACAACAAAATCAGGCTTAATAGATAGTAGACTCTGGTTATGACAAAGTGTGTTACAACAAAATCAGGCTTAATACATAGTACACTCTGGCTATAACAAAGTGTGTTACAACAAAATCAGGCTTAATAGATAGTACACTCTGGTTATGACAAAGTGTGTTACAACAAAATCAAGCTTAATAGATAGTACACTCTGGCTATAAAAAAGTGTGTTACAACAAAATCAGGCTTAATAGATAGTACATTCTGGTTATGACAAAGTGTGTTACATCAAAATCAGGCTTAACAGATAGTACACTCTGGCTATAACAAAGTGTGTTACAACAAAATCAGGCTTAATAGATAGTACACTCTGGTTATGACAAAGTCTGTTACAACAAAATCAGGCGTAATAGATAGTAGACTCTGGTTATGACAAAGTGTGTTACAACAAATCCGGCTTAATAGATAGTACACTCTGGTTATGACAAAGTCTGTTACAACAAAATCAGGCGTAATAGATAGTAGACTCTGGTTATAACAAAGTCTGTTACAACAAAATCAGGCGTAATAGATAGTGATTCTGGTTATAACAAAGTCTGTTACAACAAAATCAGGCGAAATAGATAGTAGACTCTGGTTATAACAAAGTGTGTTACAACAAAATCAGGCTTAATAGATAGTACACTCTGGTTATGACAAAGTGTGTTACAACAAAATCAGGCTTAATAGATAGTACACTCTGGCTATAAAAAAGTGTGTTACAACGAAATCAGGCTTAATACATAGTACACTCTGGCTATAAAAAAGTGTGTTACAACGAAATCAAGCTTAATACATAGTACACTCTGGTTATGACAAAGTCTGTTACAACAAAATCAGGCGTAATAGATAGTAGACTCTGGTTATGACACAGTGTGTTACAACAAATCCGGCTTAATAGATAGTAGACCTTGGTTTGAACAAAGTCTGTTTCAACAAAATCAGGCGTAATAGATAGTAGACTCTGGTTATAACAAAGTCTGTTACAACAAAATCAGGCGTAATAGATAGTAGACTCTGGTTATAACAAAGTCTGTTACAACAAAATCAGGCGAAATAGATAGTAGACTCTGGTTATGACACAGTGTGTTACAACAAATCCGGCTTAATAGATAGTAGACTCTGGTTTTAACAAAGTCTGTTATAACAAAATCAGGCGTAATAGATAGTAGACTCTGGTTATAACAAAGTCTGTAACAACAAAATCAGGCGAAATAGATAGATAGTAGACCTTGGTTTGAACAAAGTCTGTTTCAACAAAATCAGGCGTAATAGATAGTAGACTCTGGTTATAACAAAGTCTGTTACAACAAAATCAGGCGTAATAGATAGTAGACTCTGGTTATAACAAAGTCTGTTACAACAAAATCAGGCGAAATAGATAGTAGACTCTGGTTATGACACAGTGTGTTACAACAAATCCGGCTTAATAGATAGTAGACTCTGGTTTTAACAAAGTCTGTTATAACAAAATCAGGCGTAATAGATAGTAGACTCTGGTTATAACAAAGTCTGTAACAACAAAATCAGGCGAAATAGATAGTAGACTCTGGTTATAACAAAGTGTGTTACAACAAAATCAGGTTTAATAGATAGTACATTCTGTTTATGACACAGTGTGTTACAACAAATCCGGCTTAATAGATAGTAGACTCTGGTTATAACAAAGTCTGTTACAACAAAATCAGGCGTAATAGATAGTAGACTCTGGTTATAACAAAGTCTGATATAACAAAATCAGGCGTAATAGATAGTAGACTCTGGTTATGACAAAGTCTGTTACAACAAAATCAGGCTTAATAGATAGTACACTCTGGTTATGACACAGTGTGTTACAACAAATCCGGCATAATAGATAGTAGACTCTGGTTTTAACAAAGTCTGTTACAACAAAATCAGGCGTTATAGATAGTAGACTCTGGTTATAACAAAGTCTGTTACAACAAAATCAGGCGTAATAGATAGTAGACTCTGGTTTTAACAAAGTCTGTTATAACAAAATCAGGCGTAATAGATAGTAGACTCTGGTTTTAACAAAGTCTGTTACAACAAAATCAGGCGTAATAGATAGTAGACTCTGGTTTTAACAAAATCTGTTACAACAAAATCAGGCGTAATAGATAGTAGACTCTGGTTATGACAAAGTGTGTTACAACAAAATCAGGCGAAATAGATAGTAGACTCTGGTTATGACACAGTGTGTTACAACAAATCCGGCTTAATAGATAGTAGACTCTGGTTTTAACAAAGTCTGTTATAACAAAATCAGGTTTAATACATAGTAGACTCTGGATATAACATAATCTGTAATAACAAATTTAAAGAAGTCATGAAATTACCCCTAGCAAGGAATGAAAGTTAACAATTTGTAAAATGGCTTTATTTTAATTAGGCCGGTCGATTTTTTTCAAATGTAATCACAACATTAACATCTTGCTCGATAAATACATTTCAAGAGAAAGGGGGGGGGGGGTTCCATATTATTTTTTGTATACAGTAAGAGATACGCATTCCAGTAAAAAGGAGGGAAGGAGCAAATTCCGTAAAATTTAAAAACCTGCAACTGTTAGAACTATGGCTGCATGGAAGGGCCAAATAAAACATGCTTCGTTCGACCGAATTACTAATAATTCGATGTATGATGATAAGTTTTATCTCCATCCTCTCGTTAACAGGACCCTGTCTGGACTACGATAATAAAATACCTAAGTATTTTGAAATAAATGTTTTCCCACATTGTAGTCTATCGCAGCCGAAGTTTGAATTCCAATCAAGCGGATCCAATTTTAGGGTAAAAAAGTCAGCTAACTTATCAACGGTCATGGCTTTTCTAGGCAAACTGGATTCCTCGACTCAACTATCCCTAGACTTGAGCCACTGTGGTAGCTCAATTGGCAGAGTGCTCGCTCCGGAAGTGGAAGGTCGTGGGTTCGAACCCCAGCCGGGTCTGACCCAAGACATGAAAGTGGGTAGTGACTGTTCTTTCGCCAAGCATTCGGCATTATGAAATGAAAGTCACGGATCTTTCGGATGGGAACTTAAAATAAACGAGGTCCCGTGACAAGGCAGGCGTGACACGATAAAGAACCCTGTTGTATAATGGCATCAGCGCAACGCACAGGCAAAATTTCTGCACTTTCGCCTATAGCTTGCGACGCTTCGATATAAATGAAATATTCTTGACTGGGACGTTAAACAGCATTACTCAACTCAACTCCCTTGACTTGACTTGTGCATTTAAGGCAATCAATCGACCTAACACCCACCTTTCAATTCTAACTTTCTACATTTTATCACTTAGCTAGCTAAGTCTAATTATTAGTTTACGGTGGAAGGTCAAATGTACTAACTCCTTGATTACAAATATTTATAGAAAATATATCAAAATAATTTATATTAAACCCCAACCTGATGTCTTACTGTTATGTTTGCTTGGGTGGTAAAATAAGAAGTCTGGGGTCTGCACTCCTAGTTCAGATGTTTTGCATTTGGTTTTGTTCATTTCTTTGGATGAGTGGAGAGGGAGTGGGGTAATTTTTTTTTACATTTAAATTTTTTGCACTCCAGTCAAGATTCTTTTAATTATTTCGAGGCGGTCAGTTCTGGGATAGTGGAGGAAACCGGAGTGCCCGGAGAAAGCCTGCGACCTTCGGCAAGCGAACTGACAAACTTTCTCACACTTGGATCTGTCCAGAGTGGGATCCGAACCCAGGCGATGAGAGGCGCTGTGATCCGTAAGCGCGCGCTTTAAACCACTCGGCCACCGAGGCCTCTTTGGGTGAGATATAAACATACATACACACAACCGATTAAAACTGCAACTGACCAAATTTTACCACAAGACAACTTTTAAATCCATTCCAAAATTAAAAATAAAACAATTCAAATCTTTCTTGACCTTGGCTTTTGCAAATAGTATAATTCTAAGACAGATTTGTTCTGACATGGATCATTTGTGTCATAAAAAGTTCCAAAGCACAAAATAAAATTTAAAAGCAGAATCAGGTATGTATGGTGGCTTATTTCTGACATCGACATAATTTTAGTCGACATAAAATTTTCTCAACTTGTCGACTAAATATCTTGACAAGTCGAGATAATATCATGAAAAGTTGTGATACCAAAAACAAAAAGTTGAGATAAATAACACGACATGCCGCGAAAGTTATGTTGACAAGTGGTGATAATTTATGGTGGCTTATTTCTGACATCGACATAATTTTAGTCGACATAAAATTATCTCAACATGTCGACTTAATATCTCGACATATCGACTTAATATCTTGACAAGTCAAGATATTATCATGGAAAGTTGTGATACCAAAATAAAAAGTTAAGATAAGTAACACGACTTGCCGTGATAAAAAAAAGTTGAGATATCGAGATAATTATTACGACTGGTCAACATAAGTATCGCGGCATGTCGTGTTACATATCATAACTTGTCATTTTGGTATCACAACTTTACATGATAATATCTCGACTTGCCAAGATAATAAGTCGACATGTCGAGATAATATAATGTCGACTAAAATTATGTCGATGTCAGAAAGAAGCCACCATAATAATTACCTCGATATCGCGACTTATTTTTATCGCGGCATGTCGTGTAATTTATCTTAAGTTTTTGTTTTGTTATCACAACTTTTCCTGATTTTATCTCGACTTGTCAAGATTTTTAAGATTAAGAAGGGGCGAAGTAAAGACATCTTGATAATTTTTGCACTTCTTTTGAACCACCCCCACCCATCCCATATATCCTTAGCACGACTTTGTATTGCGACACTGCCTTGTCACCACTCTCGTATATAAGCCTCTTTGATCACGACTTTGTATTGCGACATTGCCTTGTCACCACTCTCGTATATAAGCCTCTTTGATCATGACTTTGTATTGCGACATTGCCTTGTCACCACTCTCGTATATAAGCCTCTTTGATCATGACTTTTTATTGCGACATTGCCTTGTCACCACTCTCGTATATAAGCCTCTTTGATCATGACTTTTACCTATTGAGATTTATGTTTATATGTTTATTTCACAACTCACTTGTCAAGGATCGATGGTTTTGTGTTGTCAGTCCAATATGGCTAATTCGATAATGAAATAATAATGAGTTGAGTTCACTTATATCGAGAAGTCGCCAGCTATAGGCGAAAGTGCAGAAATTTTGCCTGTGCGTTGCGCTGATGGCACTATACAGCAGGGTTCTTCATCGTTCCACGCCTACCGTGACACGGGACCTCGTTTATTTTAAGGTCCCATCTGAAAGAACCGTGACTTTAATATGCATTTCGTAATGCCGTGTGCTTGGCGAAAGAACAGTTACTACCCAATTTTAAGTCTTGGATCAGACCCGGTCGGGGTTAGAACCCACGACCTCCCATTTACGGGGTGAAACAATAATGACTTGGTCTTTAACATAATTACAATCAAACTAGACTAGGTGATAATCTCTGTCTTTTTTTATTTGTCTCATACAATCAAAAAGGGGGATAATTACGTAAGAACCCAATGATAATCATAAAAAGTAAAATCGAAAGCTCTAAAGCCCTCTAGACAATGTCTCTGTAATATCAAAATTGTCCAGTCTTTGTCATATCAAATTCCGGTGAATCAATAAGATTTCCGTTTCTGCTTTCGGGTATTACTTAACAAACTTTTCATTCAATTCAGTTCCGCTTTGATGAGTGGCACTTCCGGTTTAGTATCTTCTTCGTATGTGGGATGTTTTTTCTTGATGTGGTATTTTAGATAATCAACTCTATGATAGGCTACCTTACATAGTTTACACTTATGTGGCAAATCGCCCGTATGTAACTTCATGTGACAGGTTAGAGAGTTTTTATGAGAAAATACTTTGCCACATTCGATGCACGGAAACTCTTTACAAGCGTCTTTATATTTGTCGGTGTGTTTTTGGTCAAAATGTCTGGCCAATGAGCTTTTTAGGAAATAAGCTTTTCCGCAAATTTTACAAACACAGCCACCGGTATGGCGGTTCATATGATCATCCATATTTGCTTTTAATCTAAAGGTCTTTGAACATATATGGCATTTGTACGGCTTTTCACCTGTGTGTTTACGTTGATGCGACAACAGATGTGTGCTTTGTGAGAACCGTTCATGACAAATAGGGCACTCGTGGGGTTTTTCTCCCATATGGTACCTTTTGTGCACTCTCAAACTGTTACTATGTGCAAACCGAGCACCGCATATATCACAGGAAAGCGGGCGTTCACCTGTGTGTAGCAACGCATGTTTTTCTAGATAATCTTTACGACTGAAATCTTTTTTACATATTTTACACGTGTATCTTTTACCTTCATGAATCTCCATATGGGACCGTAATGTGTTTTTCTCAGCAAATTTAGCCAGACAAATGTCACATTGGTGCGGCTTTTCTCCCGTGTGAAGGAAAAGATGATTTGTAAGACTGCTTTTATGTTTAAATGCATGCAGACATATATGGCACTGATGCGGTTTTTCGTCCTTGTGAATTTTCATGTGTGTCTTTAGATTACTTTTCTGGGTACAAATTTTTCCGCATTCTTCACACTTATATAATTTTGATTTCTTTAGTTTTTCTTTTTCGAAATTTTCGTCAGTAAGTTCCCTCATTGTTTCCGTTTTTATGGATAATTTGTCTGTAATTTATAAAAGAACAAAATTGTCTGAAATAATTTAAGCTTGTAAAACAGCAGATGAAATAAATAAGTGAAACTTATCCGCGCTTTTCGTGTGGTGTTTTTACCAATTAAAATTAAAATTTCGTCTTTTTACACTTAAGATCAACATTTTGCCCTTTTCTTTATTAACTATAGTCTTTTCTAAACTTTATATCTCCAGTACATGCTTTATAATTTATATCAAAATTTAATGTGCTTAGTGAAAAGATAAATAGATCACGTTTGGTCATGAAATTTGAATGCAATATGTTTTTATTGATATAAAATGGTTGGTAATAAATTCGTTAAAAATTAAGAACTTTTCTCGGTTGTTTCTATTTCATGTAATATCATCAAAAGATATTATATAAAATAAAATTACACAAAAATGAAAATTTAAAATGAAATGAAACAAATTGAAATGAAATGTAATGAAATAAAACAAAAATGAAATGAAATAAAATGAAATATAAATTTAAAATGAAATGAAATGAAACAATATGAAATAAAACAAAAAATGAAAAGAAATGAAATAAAATGAAATAAAACAAAATGAAATGAAACGAAATAAAATGAAATAAAACAAAATGAAACGAAATGAAATGAAATGAAACGAAATAAATAAAATTTAAAAAAATAAAATAAAATGAAATAAAATAAAATAAAATAAAATAATTAAAAATTAAGTAAAATTATTAAAAATTACAAAAAATTCCTAAAATAAATAAAAGTATCAAAAATTAAAATCATTTGGCTTACCCATTGTAAGAACTTTACTATTCACAAATTTGTCAAAAATACTTTCCTGAGCTGACCTTGAACAAATGGTTTTCCAGATCTTACATAGGTCAGATAAACTTTCGTCTTTTTGTTCATTGTGTTGACAAAAGTAATCACGGTCAGAAGTTCTTCAATACTTCAATCTGGGTGAGTTGTATTTTCTTAAAAATACAATTAGTGAAGCTTCGATCCTGGGCGGTTATAATATCCTGTGTGAGCACTAATCAAGCTATTGTGACCGTGAGAAACCACCCCAAGCCAATGTATTTTCAAGGGACTAATCATTCGCTTGTAGATTCATTTATCATTCATTCATTCATTCATTCATTCATTCATCCATTCATTCATTTTACTTTAAATAGTAACTTAGTAACACGTCTTCGATTATCCTAACAAACGAAAAGATTCCCTTAGGCATAACAAAAATATACCAGAAATTCATAAAAACAGTTATGTTCTTTTTGTAAATACTTTATATTTCAGTAATTTAAAGGCAGTACATGACAATATTATGAAGTTGTGATAAAACATTTCTTGAGCTTTCCTTGGCCACAGTTGTATAAAATGGGACCTAGCGGCGGAGTGGTTCAAAGCGTGTTTACGGATCACAGTCACTTTCCACGTTTAGGGTCGAATTTCTCTCGGAACAGATCTTTGTGAAAAAAAGTTTTTGAGTGCGCATGCGCCGAAGGTCAAGGTTTTCTCTGAATCCGGTTTTCTCCCTTATTCCTAAACAGACTCGAGTGAAAGAATCTTTACTGGGCATAAAAATCTATAACTCTATTAAATATTTATTACTGGTTTAGTAAACTACAAGATAAATACTTCAAGAAGTGATATGTAGGAGTACGGTGGCACAGAGGTGACATGAAATATATTTTTCATATTACGTGCGCACATATGTAATAGGTTAATACGTGCGCACGTAATACGAAAAATATATTTCATGTCACCTCTGTGCCACCGAATAGGAGCGAGTTTAGTAATATAATTTTGTAATCAGCATTTCACAAAATGTTCAAAATGATTTAAATTTTCTCATTTTAAGCCATTTCAGCAAGAATAAAAGTTAATTGGAGGGTAGAAGAGGAAAGCCATATCTAAAACTACTGTTGGATTCATTGTGTTTGTGGCGGTGAATTATGCAAATTTTATGCAAGTTATTCATATGAATTAAAAATGGTAATTCTCACTTGATTCTGCACGTAACAGGAAATCGTTATGCGCATATGTAATTACAATAAAATATTTCTGTAGAAAACCACGAAATATTTTTGAACACAGTGGAAAAAAAAATTAACGCCTTGGTGTAAGAAACTGGCGACGTTTACAACGGAAATAATGTTCTTGGTGACGCATTAAGATAATATATTTGCCTAAAAAAATCAAACATTTGCTTTGTCTTTCAACACTGAAAATCAACCAAAAAAAAAAAAAAAAAAAAAAAAAAAAAAAAAAAAAAAAAAAAAAAAAAGCGGCAATTGTGTGCAGAAGGTATGTTCCCTATTTCCCCCCTTTTTTTAATTTTAGGTAACATTTTGTAGTGGGGAGGAGAACGGCACTGTTCTGATAAGGTAGGGGATTAGAGATCAAAAGAAAAGTGACTATAGTCAGATTCAGTTTTTAGTGAAAATAGTATTTTTATGAAATTTTTTCTTTACATTCTATTAAACATAAAAATTTTTAATTTAAAAATCTAAACATTAAACCAAAGAACAATAATTTAAAACACGGCAATGGAACTCGCCAGTGTACCACGTGATCAATACCTCTAAACGTTTGTGCGGAATGAAATGGATAATGAATACGTCAAATATTCCCGAAAAAACGTCGTTATTACGCGAAAACGTAACTTTATGCAATTCCATTGCCAATAGAAATAATTGTCCCGCACAAACGCTATGAGGTATCACGTGATACACTGACGAATTCCATTATTAAACTACTACTAAGTACATGTATTATAAGAAACATAACAGAAATAAACATATTTCAAACATACAAATAATTCATCCATAAGTTGGTTTATTAAAATTTAACATTAAAATCTGCATATTAAAAAAACAATTTTACAATTGTAACGCGATTAAAGTAACAATTAATGCGTTAAAGTTTAAAATTAATGCATTATTTGCTAAAAAATAAAAAAGATATATTGTATCAGAAATGAACGAGTTAAAAAAAAAAGTAATGTGTTAAAAATTAAAATTTAATTAATGGCATTTTCAGGTTAATCAACTTGAGCGAATTTCGAAAAACATGATTGACTTTTTACAGTAATTAATAAAAGAACTTAGTCTAACATTTATCAATAGATGACAATCTTCTTAATCAAAATAGCAACATAAAAAATAAAGTAAAAAACTTCAATGTTAGCTTTACATGACCTTGACAATAATTTAGCCTGTGCAACTTTATTACTTTCTCTGTATGACCTGATAAATATATCTACCATATTTGATGATAACCAAATGTACATATGATGCATAAAAAATATTCATTCACTAATAAAATTGATAATAATAATAACAATAGTATCACCATCATCATAATCATCATCATTATTAATTGTTATTAGCAATAATATTAAAATTGTAATATAAGTTATATAATTTTAAGTCATGTTTGGATATCGGTACTCACAGTTTCAAAAAGTGAGGAAATAGAGAATAAACCGTGCAGAAATCTTGCATGGTTATCGCAGGTGCGTATATCAATATATATATATATATATATATATATATATATATATATATATATATATATATATATATATATATATATATATATATATATATATATATATATATATATTGCACAACACAGTGACTTATACACTAGACAGTAAGCAGCCATGTGCTCCGTATGATATTGATATTCTCAGATCAATCAGTCACAGAGAACCCTGACTCAAATAACAAACACTTAACCAAATAAAAACACATAGAGATTACTGACCCTGATACCCCCACCCCACCCCACCCCCGACCCCGAAAAAGAGATTACCGACCCTGTTACCCCCAATTAAAATAAAAACACCTCGGAAGACGAACTGACAAACTTTCTCAAAATAGGAGAATCTGTCCTAGTCGGTACTGAATCTAGGAGGCTATTCTTGAGCGCGTGGTTTAGACCATTAAGACCCCCCCCCCCGCCCCGGAAACTATTTTTCGGAATTCGGAATTAAAAAAAACAACAAACGTGTAATAGAAGCAAACATTTAATGTAAAATTGAAAAAAAAAAAACGCGACAAATTTCCTAAAACCAGTTCCAACAGTACGTATTTCTCTCTCTTTTTTTAAAAGAATATCTATATACAGAGGCAAACAGGGCATCCCGCGGCATCCAGTGTTATTCCTTTATCACAAGGTGGCACGCATCGCACAGGGGCACATGTTGATGCCATTGATACTGGTGTTGGCGGCGTCACTTGTGATGGACTTGACGTCAATGGTACTGGTGATGACGTCATTGATGCTGACACTGGTGTTGACACTGCTGGTACTGTTGGTAACGCTACTGGAGTTGTAACAGGAACTTTTGTTTTTTTTTATAAAAAGATGAAATACGAAGACACGCATAAATTTTATTTAAAAAATGAAAATAAAAATAATAATAATAATAATAATAATAATAATAATAATAATAATAATAATAAAAGAATGAAACCACTAGATCTACATTGGATGTATTAGAGGTCAGATTGGTTGAAATATTTTAATTTAAATTTTAAAAAAACGTCAAAATAATGGTATATATTACCACATAAAAAGTTATCACCCATGAACCAATACAAATCTGATGACAATTATGCATGGTTATGCCAGCAGTTCTTTGAAATTCTTCAAGTGGTGTACCGAGTAATACCTATACAATCTGTGAATGTCAGTTTCCCAAAAGTATAAGATACATGCTTAAAGATTTCAGCGCCTAAGTTCGAAACCAATCGGACAGTTCCTACCGAGAGAAGCTTTGCCGACAAAACATTTTGATAGGGGCGTAAAACGACATTATTCATTCAGCTGATTCATTGCTATGGTGCTCGCTGCAATATATGTAATCGCGACAAGGGTATATTAATTGAAGATCCATGTTATTTCACTTAAAAAGCCTCAATATACATGCTATTTTGTGATCTTTGGTATCCAAAGACAGTAAAAAATAGTCAATTTGAAGTATCGTATTATTTTCATTAGAAATCAAAAGACATTATTGTGGCGATAAGGTATAATTCAGAAACTTGAAAAAGAAAACCGGTATATTTTGCAAGAGCCGGTTTTTTTTCTCTCTCATCCTTTTTTAAAATACTTACTTGTTTTTGCTGACGTCACGGGTACTTTTGTAGTGGAACTTTTTGTAGTCACTGTAACAGCTACACCACTTCCGCTTCCTGTTTGTGTTATTGCGTTTCCAGCTAAACTTCCTCCACCAGGATTAGAGGGGTAAGATCCAGAACCAGTGTTAGGTGGATTTCCCAAGTTGTTACCTCCACTCAAATAAAGATTTATAGGTCCCATATTTGCGGGATTAAATCCAGAAAGGAAGTTATTTCCCCCTTGATTACTCTGTATATTCCCGGATGTTCCGGTAAATCCGCTGGGCCCGGAAAGTGACGGATATGACAACATTTGGTTTGGATTAACGATAGATAGCCCTCCATTTTGCTGTGACGTCATAGAACCAGGTCCAGAATTATATTGACAATTCGTGGCACATACAGTGCAACCTTTGGCGTCAGTTCTCATACACCATTGTGGACATAGAAGGGGAAGGCCACTACATTGTTGATCTACAAAAATAAACAAGATGTTGGTCTTTAATTGATATAAGAATACCTACAAAGTATTATCAACTGAGTGAAGACCGAGATTTTGAAATATTTAATTGATGTTTATATCATACAATACCTTTATTATTATTATTATTATTATTATTATTATTATTATTTGACAAAAATACTTGTTCAATTTGGATGTGCCATATGTGCACATTTTGGAAATTCATTCGGTCTCATTAGTGACACTAAGGGCCGAAGAAGTTGATAGATAAAAAAGATTATCCAAACATTTGAAAATCGCGCTGGCGAAGTTTTGAAATATGTTGGCTGCAAAGAAAACTTATATTTCACTCCTTCTAGTTAATTTATTGACTAGAAAATGTCCATAGAATAATAATCTTCTTTGTAGCAAGACAATTGTTTTACTCAATGTATAGGAATAGAGATATCTATTGATGGTAACATATGAAAACTTTAAATTTATCAATTTCAAATAAATGATATCATTACAAATTGAATTGATAAATTTTAAAATAGGTTATCTTTAACTGTAATGAAGTGAAAACAAAATACATGCAGAACATTTTAAAATCCTTACGGGGATCTAATATGGTAAAACATAACCACACTCTTTAGCTAAGATGGCATTTATTTTGGTGTCTAATAATTATTACAAAATGCATATATTTTTAAAAGTCAACGTAAATAATTAAAAAATCGACAAGTTATCTGAAAGAGAAAAGACCATGGCGAATAAAAGAAATCAAAATCCTGCTACTGGAGGAAAAAGTAATCTAATGCCGTAATAGCACATGAAGAAATTATGTTTGTAAATTTGCGATGCCTGTACACATTTCATTTAGTAAGGGTGAAGGGAATACAGTCTTGTTTCTCATTCGGGGGATAGCGCGAACGCAGTCCCCCACACTAAAAAATTACGTACCCGAGTTGCCCACATTTGGGGCAATCGCAGGATTCAGCCTAACCGGAGTGCAATGGAAAGGCCTCGTCCTGGGGGAACCGCCTTGCGGATCACGGTATCCCCTGTACCAGGTAAGTATGCTGTAGAATTATACTATGCATGTCAAATATAACTATTTAAACCTTTGAAAGAAGTGTTTGCTCAGATAAGATAAATAATTATTTTATTTTGAGATACAATATGCAATTTTTTAATTAACACCTAATAATAATTTAATTAATATTTTATTATTTAAAAATACTTTGAAATAAATCATGATTTATAGCCAAGTAGGAAAAAAACTCCATATTCTATAAAGTTATTATTTTCAAGGGAGTTAATTTGCTAAATTTACTGAATGATCTCCAGATAGTTCATTTTATTTATTTTAAACTCAAATAAGAACATATTGTCCTGTGTAATCTTAAAAATAAGGCGAACAAAGAAAATGTCAAAACAAAAAATAAAATTTTACTTTTATTGACTTTAAGAAAGCCTTTGACCTGAAACCTATCTATATGATGCTGAAGGGTACACTGGTTTAACGACCGATGTGTCTCACTGAAGACTCCGGTATTAGTTTTAAAGAATTTAAGAACGTGAGAATTTATTCGTTATCAATTTATTTAAATTGAAAAAAAGTCTCAAGATATTTTTATGTTTGTTTTTAAAAGCAAGTGTTTGATTTGCCGTTGAAATGCTCATGGATATTTGAGAGAAGAGGATGTCGGGATATGAACTTTACTCGGAACCTGTTTAATCATGCAGTGTTACACGTGATAACGAAAAAGTGATAACTTACCGAACGGCACATTGTTTAGAAGGAACCCGGATAATGTTTGGATGTAAGCTGAAAATATAAACGTATTAAATTAATAATTTTTGTCAGGTAGCCCGGGAGAGATGTAATCGTTTTGGATGGTTGAATAAATTAATAAATAAATAAATAAATAAATAAATAAATAAATAAATAAATAAATAAATAAAAAAAAAAAATCTTAGAAGAAGAAGAAAAAGAAGAAGAAGAAGTAGAAACGGGAAGATGTGACTTAATCTGGAATGAGCATGTTTCTATTTCTTTATTAAACACAGATGGAACTTAATTTAATTTTCAGACCCATTGTCTGCGTGTAGTGAAAGCCTTTACTCTTGTGCCAGAATTTTTTAAATTTAAAAAATTACAATCATTGTAGCGTTTTCCTGAATATAATAAACAAATGTTGTATGAAGTGATTTAAAAAGAGAAAAGTAAAATAATTACCAAAAATAACAGAGAGTGCTAAAACTGTCTTCATTTCTATAACTTTTATACCAATGTCCGAGATCGTAGCAACCAAATAAAGGAAGTTTCTTTTATTCTGACTAATCTGATTACCCGCGCACCTGCCTTTTCAGCTTATGACGTCACAGACGTGAAGGAATTTCCATCTTATCATTTATTATTATCTATAGAATTATGACTATGAATTCTAATATAAGAGGTAACCGATCCTCACGAATTTTGTCTAAACAATGTAAAATATAGTATAATGGTAAGGTATCTACTTACCTACCAACTCACTGACCCATCCAGCCGCCTGTCTGCCTTCCTATCTACCTACCGACCTACCTACCGAGGTACCACTGGGTATCATTTTGTTATTATACCTTATGCTTGTTCAGTGGAATTCTTGGTTGATTTAATGCGGTTTAACGTCCCTGTCAAGAATATTTCACTTATATCGAGATGTCACCAGCTATAAATGGAGGTGCCAAAATTTCTTTGCAGTACGCTTAGGGCAATGTGCAGGAAGGGCTCTTTAACGTGCCACGCCTGCGGTGACACGGAGCATCCGGTTTTTAAGGTCACATCTGAAGGACCGGTGACTTTCATTAAATGCCGAGTGCTTGGCGAAAGAACATTCACTACCTAAGAACTTTAACAATGGGATAGGAAACTGGAATATAAATATCCAAGCACTCATGTGTGGTAATATATTGTGACCTGTTTCTTGTCGAGTCAGTGTAATTTTATTCTAAAACTTTCTTGGAAGTATAATGTAAGTTTTTGACTGAAATTATAAAAAAGGCGATGTTTTGTAAATGTGATTACTATCCGATTAAATATTGCCTTATAGCCTAATATAATCGACCACTGCGGTAGCTCAGTTGGTAGAGTGCTCGCTCCGTAAGTGGAAGGTCGTGGGTTCGAGCCCCGGCCGGGTCTGACCCAAGACTTGAAAGTGGCTAGTGACTGTTCTTTCGCCAAGCACTCGGCATTACGAAATGAAAGTCACGGTTCTTTCGGATGTGAACTTAAAATAAACGAGGTCCCGTGTCATGATAGGCATGGCACGATAAAGAACCCTGCTGTATAATGCCATCAGCGGAACGTACAGGAAAAATTTCTGCACTTTCGCCTATAGCTGGCGACGTCTCGATATAAGTGAAATATTCTTGATTCTTGACTGGGACGTGAAACACCATTACTCAACTCAACTCCTAATATAATCAAGTAACATACAACCATTCTTCTGCTTGTCGTTCTTGATTTTTTTTTTTTTTTGATATGTCAGACAGAATAATTTCACTTATATCGAGACTTCGTCAGCTGCAGATGTAATAACATAAAACTGACCATTACTTGCAATATGTCATCATTGAAATTTGCCCAACTTATAAAAACCGCCTTCAGGTCACCCCTGACCATCCCTTCCATTATAGGTAAAAATATGAACTGATATTATATTGCCAATAAATAAAAAGAAGTAAGTTTCTGTTTCATTGCATTGTATTTTAAGGACAGTTGATGTCCCACCTTTACAAACTTGATAATCATTTCGTGCATATCTATATCAGCTCTAAATAATCATGCTTATAATCATTATCGTCTGGTGGCAACTTAAACGAAGTCTGTCCTACACGTGTCACATCAACTGGTGTGGAAGTCAATACAGGTGGCGCTGTTGGTGTTAATGGTGGCGTTCTTAACGGAAGTTCCGGTGGGCGGCCGTTTATTCCATTGATTGCAAATTTAGAACCTGTTAGGTCGTTTACATTTATTGATGTCAATGAGTCATTTCTAAAAGATTTTTCTGTAAAATATAATTCGTTTTGTTCTCTCCTCAAAAGTTGAGACGTTCTCCTCCACAAAGTAATGAAAACAACAGCTACGACCGTCATAAACAACAGCGCCACACCTAACCCAATCGAAGTGGAAAAACTCTTTTCTTCAAAAATGGGTAAAGACTTAAATGTTCGCTCAGTTGCTATTTCATTTACATTCCTGTGAGTTGTTTCAGATGTAGACTTGGCTACTTTTGTTTTACTGTAAACCTGGGTCACTTGATCGTCTGCTGCCGAATGGCGGGAAAATCTATCCGACATGGTTGTTCTTCCAAAAACCATTTCAGTGGTTCCTGGGGTAAATGATGTTTTGATAGTGGTACTTAGTTTATCTGTTGTCACATTCGTTGTTGTTATCATTGCTTTAGCTGTTGTTGTTGTTTTTGTTGTTGTCTGTGTCATCTGCCTTTTAGTGTCGATATTTGTTCTGTATGCCTGTGAAATTGTAGTTGTAGTTTTTGTTGTTGACATTTCTTTTAGTGTATTAACTATATCTGTCACCTTATCTGCTGTTACTTCTGTGCTTTGTTTATCTTCAAACGGAACGTTCTTGATCGGATGTTCAGTTGCTTCTTTATCTAAAATAAAAACCAAAGTATATATGAAAAACTGAAAATAAGATAACACAGATCGCTAGCACTGCAGGGAAATGTTAAGAAACCTTAGCATAGCATTACGAATATAGACAATCTCGAGATTCACATGAAATACTTCGACAGTGCGACGGAAATATAAAAAATAATAATAACAACAACACTGGTCATTGACTCCAATGTCTTTCCAAAGTATGGTGTTTTGAATGCGTTATGTTGGCTCTTCCATCAGTTCTTGTGATTTATAAACTGATTTCAACATCCATTCAAGTCGTAAGTTATACATGTACTTTGTGAGCTGCAGTGAAAATAATGTATGTAATATTAACCACACCACCATTATTACTTCAGTGTCTGTACAAAGTCGGACACTTTATTGTCCTTGGTTTTGTCCTTTATTTTCTTGTTTTGTTTTTCTTTCTTTTACTTGTATTGTGTCTAGTTCTCCATTACGTTGCGTTGGCTATCACCAAGAACAAGTTTCTTTCATTTTACATATATTGTGTGGTGTTCTTGATTGCGTTATGTTGACTATCGTCAAGTACATGTTTTTTTATTTGTACTGTGTCTTGTTTTTATTGCGTTGTATTAGCCTATCATTAAATAAAAGTTTCTTTAATTTACTTGTATTGTGTCATGTTTTATTGCGTTATGTTGGCTATCGTCTAGTACATGTTTTTTATTTGTACTGTGTCTTGTTTTTATTGCGTTGTATTAGCCTATCATCAAATACTAGTTTCTTTAATTTACTTCTATTGTGTCATGTTTTATTGCGTTGTATTAGCCTATCATCAAATACTAGTTTCTTTAATTTACTTCTATTGTGTCATGTTTTATTGCGTTGTATTAGCCTATCATCAAATACAAGTTTCTTTAATTTACTTGTATTGTGTCATGTTTTATTGCGATATGTTGGCTATCGTCTAGTACATGTTTCTTCTATTAAACTGCATTGTGTCATCTTCTTCATTGCGTTATATCGGCTGTTCTTTTAGTACTTACTATTAATACACTGACATTTAGGACATCCATTCAAGTCGTAAGTTATACAAGGACAAGCTGAAAATAAAACAAAAGATGAAAATAAATCTATTTTCAGGCCAATTTTAAAACTTTATTTTCTTTTGATAAAAATAATAAAAGTCTACTAAATGATAATATAATAATAATAGTCCAATAAATAATAATAATAATAATAATAATAATAATGGTAATTGATACGTAGACAACTAGAATGAGCATGATTTACAAAAGTACTATTTTTAGTCGCTACAACTTACATTATTCGGTGCTCATTCAATGTTGAGAGTTTTATAATCAATGTTCAAAGTGCGTCATGTATCCTACATTCTTTTTTTTTTTCTTGTCTTAACTAAGTAGCCATTATTTGGCTGCAAAAATCTATCTTTTGTTTTAAAGAACATGAGCAAGTGCTTGTTGCTCACTCGGGATTTGACAAAACTACTTTTTATTTAGTCTTATGTAATGAAAAGTTACAAAAATAATATGGACAACCAAGATACTTAGTTTGCAAATTTTACAGTATACACACCCATAATGTTGCTCTGAGCCATTTGAGGCTGTATTGGGTTTAGACCAGACATCTGCATACCGGATATAAAACAGTTTCTATCTAGCTGGGTGCCCATTCCATTACTGTTTGAACCCATTCCATTTGTGTTTGGACCCATTCCATTTGCATTAGGACTCATTCCGTTTGCACTAGCAGCCATTCCTTTAGCATTGGACATGATATTTGCTGAATTTTGCCAGATATTTTGATAAATGTTACTCATTAGTGACTGGTCAACCTCTAAAATACAAGACAAGGTAAATAAAATAATCAAACATGCTTTAAATAAGATTTTGATTTTCTGTTTTTGTCTTGTTTCGATGTTTTATTATTGTGTGTTTCTAGGTTGTGCTTAGTGTTTCCAAGTCCATGTTTTAGTTGCTTTTTTCTTCCTTTTTGTTTAACGAAAACAGAATTTGGTATTTTTATGTTCATTCTTCTTCTTCTTCTTCTTCCTTTTTTCCTTTTTTTTATTCGGTTGAATTCAATTTTGTTTTTGTTCTGAAGGTCGGTGTTGACTTCCGAGTTTTCTTTGCTTGACAGCCGTAGCTGTCATTTTAAACTTGAAATTTCATTGGTTAAATTTTTTTGGCAAGAAACAAAGCAATATTACATTAATGATATCAGAGTCATATATAAAAGACAATTAACATATCTCTGCTTATACAAAAAAAAAAAAAAAAACAAAAACAAAAAAAAAACAAAAAAACAAAAAAACTTAATAGTGAAAAATAAATAGAATATTTCCATAGTGATTTAAACGAGGGCAGCTTACAACAAAAACCAAAATCCAAGAGGTGGTACAAGATAGCATGATGTTCTTCATAAGATTATAAACTCTTTCCCTCAATAATGTTGGCTTAAAAGCATTCAAAACTTCTGACCATGATAAAATTCAAGTTTTGCTCCCTCTCTCCCCCCCCCCCTCTCTCTCTCTCTGTGTGCGCGCGCTGTCTTACCTCCTTGTTTTGAATCACAGATTTTTACCAACAAAAAACAAAAGTACAAATTTAAAAACATATTCCAATCGGCCATTTCGAAACGTTTTCAACAATTGTCTATATCATTTCTTTTTCTTTCTATCCCTCGTTTGAAGAAAAGTCACATTTTAAAAAAATGTCTTTTATTTCCTTTCTTTTCTTCCTTCTATTTTAAATCCATATTTTTGTCTTATTTTTCCCCGTGACTCTAATCTCTCAAAGATTTCAAATCGGACAAGAAATGAACCCTGTAAACTAACAGGTGCCCGTTGTTTAGATGTCCAATCTCAGGTGTATCATTTTTCTCACAATTCTCAAAATTTGTATCTTTCAATTACACGACCTCGCTGATAAAATTTTATCAATTTTCGTGATATTTGGTTAAATTGTGGTTTTCTACATAATGTTAAACTTGACCATAACTCAAGTGTTTTTCCTGTGTCTTGTTGAAGGTTGTTAATAAGCATACATTAATTTTTTTTTATTTTAACTTTCTATTCTGAATGTAATTATATTGTTGTGATAAATGCTGGAGTTATCAAAATATCAGAAACTCAATTATAGAAATAATTCGCTTCTATTTTATTTATTAAACTTTTGAGAATCACGACAACATTCTTTGTATTCGTGAGTAAGATTTTGTTTTTATTACCAGAGACCAGAAATGTTACTTTTAAGGATCTGGTTAAAATGTTTCGGTGATTTTTTGTTAAATTTTATTTTTAGAAATTTTTATTTATTTATTTTTTATTTTATTTATTTATTTATTTATTCATTTTTAATTCTATTTATTTATTTATTTTTAATTCTATTTATTTATTTATTTGTTTATTTATTTTTACCTGACGCGTCTCAAAAATTACAACTTTTATTTTGGACTGTCTGGCATCCACATTTGAATAATGTATAGATTTATGCACTATACATTAGTGTTTTGACGTCAGAAGTTCAAACTCCATTTATCTTTTCAGCTGTATTGTGGAACGATTTATGATACGAAAGCTTGTAAAAAAATAAATAAACCGTACAAATAGTTTTTAATTTGTGCTAACGATTTTTAATTCATTCAAACTATTTTCCAAATCGTTTCAGTGCTTTTTGAGATCGTACAAGCGACCTTGATTCGGTTTTTTTTTCTATTTATTGGTGGGCATTAAAAACAATAATTGAATTTCTCTCAAACCTTCATCAAAATCCTTCGCACTATGCATTGTCTTTGAAAAGGTATGGCTTATCTTCATGAACAATTGGTGTTCTCAATGAATTTAAAGTTTTTCGTTTACAATTTTGATGTCATGAAGACTGAAATCATGGTCAGTCTAATAATCTTCCTCCACATTATTGATAGAAGAAAGAAATTTGTAACTTAAAATGATCTCGGACACAGAAACAGAATCTTGAACAGCAAACATTGCAAACATGGGTGTAATCAGTCTAAAAGACAATTATTTCTTGTTGTTTCACGTCGCATCAGAACTTTAGGCTATTTGCGACCAGCATGTTTATTAATCTCTAAGGATTAATCTAAGAACAAGTTTGCAAGAGTAGATGTGCGAGTGTGTCTGCCTTGTTCTAGCGCTCATCCGGGTGAATTTTTGTTTGGTAGTTAGCTTACCAAGTGAGTACTGTAGTCAAGCATACAACTAACCTAGTCAAACTACCCAGTCACCAGATGAAGCAGTCGATGCATGCGGAGAACCAGAGGAGAAAACAGTATCTCAATTTTGAAGGTATCAGGAACAACCCACCCAGTTTCAAACCCGGGAACTCACATTCTAGTGACCGGTGTTACTGAGGCAACCCATGTCAAAAATGGACAAACACTAATACAGACCAATGATTATTGAATATACTACTTTGGACATGCACAAGAGTGTTTAAATATTCAGTATTGTGATAAATATTAGTAATGTATTTCAAATGCTTTCACTTTCCCAAGGTCGGTGGTTTTCCTCCATCATCCAAGGACTACCTTAATATAAGTAATATATTTATTAGGGTATATAACCCCATCATCACCCCTTCTCTTTATACATATACCTTGTTTCTAATTGTTACAAAATAAAATAATTGTAACATTCAGCTGCAAATATCCAATCATGCACTTTACGTTACCTAGCAACCATGAGCGTCATTTAAGGGAGTACAATATAGAGAAAAAACAAACTCAATACACATGTACATTATTTTTCATTAATTTATTTAATCAATTAAATGTGTACATGTATTACAGTAAACCTTATTTTTAGTGACAATTGCTTTACAGATAGTCTGACTATTAAGACCTGTTAAAAATACCAGTGTTTAATCTAGAAAGAACCCTTGCACCGCTGGCTTCAGAATATAAATACAGGCCCACTGAATAAATACAATCAGTGGGCCAACTTTTGCCCCTTTCTTTTTAATGTAAACTGTTTTCATTTTATTCTTAACACTTTAAAGACTGCAACAATATATGTGTAACATTACTCAAAAAATAAATATAAAGTTGTATTACAAATAAAAATCTGTTTATTTTTATAAATATTAGAACAATTTGTGTTATTATGTTGAACCCCATTTTAAGAATAGGGCCCTAATTTTTCAAAGGCCTGGGTAAGGATGGTCCTATTTAACCTCAGTTCCAGATAAAACACTGCCTTTATATTTCAACCAAAAAGAATCTCTATATGAAGATTACTTGAAAACAAAATCCCTATTTCTTTGTGTTCTTTCATAACATGCTGTACTGTATTCAGGTCCCATATGGATATTTAAAGAATGATTTTTTTGTATTTAGGTCCCATGTGGGTATTAATATATGGGTTTTTATGTATTAAGGTCCCATGGAGATATTTATATATGAGTTTTACTGTATTTAGGTCCCATGGGGGTATTTATATATGGGTTTTAATTTATTTAGGTCCAATGGGGATATCTATATATGGGTTTTACTGTATTTAGGTCCCATGGGGGTATTTATAAATGGAATTTACTGTATTTAGGTCCTGTGTGGGTATTTATATATGAGTTTTACTGTATTTAGGTCCCATGGGGGTATTTATATATGGGTTTTAATTTATTTAGGTCCAATGGGGATATCTATATATGGGTTTTACTGTATTTAGGTCCCATGGGGGTATTTATAAATGGAATTTACTGTATTTAGGTCCTGTGTGGGTATTTATATATGGGTTTTACTGTATTTAGGTCCCATAGGGTATTTAAATATGGATTTTACTGTATTTAGGTCCCATGGAGGTATTTATATATGGGTTTTACTTTATTTAGGTCCAATGGGGATATCTATATATGGGTTTTACTGTATTTAGGTCCCATGGGGGTAATTATATATGGGTTTTACTGTATTAAGGTCCTATGTGGGTATTTATATATGGGCTTTACTGTATTAAGGTCCTATGTGGGTATTTATATATGGGCTTTACTGTATTAAGGTCCTATGTGGGTATTTATATATGGGCTTTACTGTATTTAGGTCCATTGGAGGTATTTATATATGGGCTTTACTGTATTTAGGTCCCATGGGGGTAATTATATATGGGTTTTACTGTATTAAGGTCCAATGGGGATATCTATATATGGGTTTTACTGTATTAAGGTCCTATGTGGGTATTTATATATGGGCTTTACTGTATTAAGGTCCTATGTGGTTATTTATATATGGGTTTTACTGTATTAAGGTCCTATGTGGGTATTTATATATGGGCTTTACTGTATTTAGGTCCATTGGAGGTATTTATATATGGGTTTTACTGTATAAAGGTCCTATGGGGGTATTTATATTTGCGTTTTACTGTATTTAGGTCCTATGTGGGTATTCATATATGGGCATTACTGTATTTAGGTCCCATGGGGGTATTTATATATGGGTTTTACTGTATTTAGGTCCCATGGGGGTATTCATATATAGGCTTTACTGTATTTAGGTCCCATGGGGGTATTTATATATGGGTTTTACTGTATTTAGGTCCCATGGGGGTATTTATAGAACAGGTTTTGGACCACTTGAAAACAAAAACCCAAGTGAGTGAAAGACATGGGTACCATGGCCTCTGAAGTACAAAAAGTTACTTGTATATGCCATGGTAAGAATCTCATTTTACTATACACTATAGTAAATGGTAAGGTTTAAAGTTTCTGAAATGTCTTTGTTTGATCAATTTTGACTGATTTTATGACTAGGCAACAAATCATACAGATTAATGATAAAATATACTTTGCAATGTGTCTTTGCAATATATAACCAGTATAAGAATCATGAATATCTTTTAACAATTGTATATTCAAAATACCAAAATACCATGTATTTCTTTTAGTGCCATAGAAAAGAACACTTGGTACCGGAAATTCAAAAAAAAACAAAAAAACAAAAAAACAAAAAAAAAAAAAAAACAACCAAACAAGAGGCCCAATAGGGCCTGTGATGCTCAACTGGCTGCATATGTAAGACAATGTTTGTTTTCGATTGAAATGCTGTTTAACGTTCAACTCAAGAATATTTCACTTATATGGAGACTGTCAATTTTGGAAATGGTGGAGGACACTGGATTATAGGAGAAAACCACGACCAAGCAGCAAGTTAACTGACAAACTTTCAAAGATGAAGTGCTAGCCCACTTGGCATTAATGCACAATGTCAGGGGTGAATGGTGCTGTGATTCGTAACATCGAATGTTTAAGACCACACAGCCACTGTGGTGCCTTTAAGACAATGTGATGTGGTTACCATAATTGGTTCATCAGCTTAAGATGGGAAATAAATTGAGCTTATGACCATTTTTGCTTCAATGAAGCCTACTTTGCAACACACACATGCAGGCATGCTTCACTATGCCATAAACTCAGCTGGGTTTAGCCAGTTGAGCTTAGAATGGATCCACAATGGCTTTTATATATATATATATATCTAGTAACAACAGGCATCTTAGACTGGTTCAAACTTGTTTTAGGCCGATGTAGGAACCTTCCCACAGGAAGTTTGGTTCCAATTCGCCTAATGATTTTAGAGGAAAATATTTTTACTAAATATTACACCTAATTTGCATATTTCTTGAAAATTGGGTCAATAAAAATTTTCTCAGAAAAGAATATTATATATTTTAAATCCCATAAAGTATACTTTCTATATTAAAAAATTTGAGCTCAATTGGGGGAAAAAAGATCAACAATGGTCTTTTTTTCTATTTTTAGTTATGACTGCCATCTTGGATGTCAGGCCAGGTTGCCTGGTACCACCTTTAGTCAGGCTGACATTTGGACCTTCCACACAAAATTTCATTCCAATTGGCCCAGTTGTTACAGAGGAGAAGATTTTCAAAGATTTCACTAAATATTACACCTTAAGCATAATTCTTGAAAATTGGGTCAACAAAAAAGTTCTCATAAAAACCCGTTAAATATGTTGAATGCCCCGCTATCTACAGCGGCCATCTTGGATGTCGGGCGGGGTCGCCTGGTACAAACTTTAGTCTACCCCAACTAGGGACCTTCCACACCAAATTTGGTTCCAATTGGCCCAGTGGTTTCAGAGGAGAAGATTTTCAAAGAATTGATTAAATATTACACCTCATTTGCATAATTCGTAAAAATCAGGTCAACGAAAAATTTCTCATAAAAACCCGTTATATATGTTAATTGCCCCACTATCTACCATCTACATTTCAAATTTGAACAAAAACGGTTAAAAAATAACTCAGCAATGGCTATTTATGTGTTTTTGCTATTTATAGTAACAGCGGCCATCTTGGATGTCGGGCGGGGTCGCCTGGTACAAACTTTGGTCTACCCCACCTAGGGACCTTCCACACCAAATTTGGTTCCAACTGGCCCAGTGGTTTCAGAGGAGAAGATTTTCAAAGAATTGATTAAATATTACACCTCATTTGCATAATTCGTAAAAATCGGGTCAACGAAAAATTTCTCATAAAAACCCGTTACATATGTTGAATGCCCCACTATCTACTCTCTACATTTCAAATTTGAACAAAAACGGTTAAAAAATAACTCAGCAATGGCTATTTATGTGTTTTTGCTATTTATAGTAACAGCGGCCATCTTGGATGTCGGGCGGGGTCGCCTGGTACAAACTTTGGTCTACCCCACCTAAGGACCTTCCATACCAAATTTGGTTCCAATTGGCCCAGTGGTTTCAGAGGAGAAGATTAAAGTTTATGCACGCACGCACGGACGCACGGACGCACGCAAAACCATGCCATAAGCTCAGCTGGCTATAGCCAGTTGAGCTAAAAACCTCACGTAAAATTCTTCTCACAACTGAACATGATAATTAGACAAAAATTAGTAATCACATTTTACAATTATATTTAATGTTCCTGAATCTGATGAAGAAACTAACCCTGGTAATCGTAGACCCTATGTATATATTTCTTGGTTATGTAACAGTGTAAAAATGTATTTTTTATTTTTATGCTATGTAAAAAAGTTTTTTTTCCTAATAAATACAACAACAATGATAGCATATCTTCATTAAAGTGACATTTTTTTTTGTTCAACTGAATCATCAAGGAGATCGATTGGCAATATATGTACATGACTGACATACAGTTATTAAGTTAATAAATTTTGATGAATAACAAACTTATTTGCTAGAAACTTACAAAAAACAACACAGCAATGCTTTTTCATTATTTTGATTTTTAAACTCATATTGCAGCATTTAGTTAAACAATCTATCAAAACTTGAACACTGATGATAATATGGCCCCAGTTTCAAAATCATTCACTCAATTGAGTATACACTCAACTCAAATTATAGAATATTTCAATGTTGATTTTTAAGAATATTTCAAAGTTAAAATTGAATATCTAATTGTATATTTAAATTATTTACTGTAGGTTTGTTAAACAAAACAAAACAATGACTCATAAAACTGAAAAATATTAAAATATTGATGAGAGAAAAATAGGAATATTTGTGTTGAGTGTACATTCAAGTGAGTGAATGATTATAAAACTGGGACATGTTTTAAATCTTATGTAGTTGTCATAAATTTACATTTTTTGGCCACAAAAAAAATTCACATTTCATTCACATTTTTGGCCACAAAATTGGCATAAGTACCACAATAAATAATATCAATGAACCACTGATTTTTTAATGTAACCTGCCTGTAATAACTAAGATACTGTATAAGTATTTATATTGGCGTGTATTATATATCTCGCTCCCGAGGGTCTCAAACATTCGGTATGTATTAATATTGGTGCTGTCATTGTTTTCCCTTACACAGGTAAGCTAAAATTAATGTTGATGTGTATTAATATTTGTGGAAATTAATTTATCGCCAAAAGCGCCAATATTAATACACAGCCAAAATAAATACATATACAATATCCTATTGCATCGAAACACTTTCATATCCTGGTATATATAAAAAAATATCGGCAAGACTTACAGATCATCATAATCATCATGATGATGTTAAGATTATCCAGGCCTTTGATTATTCCTTTTACAACAGTGAGGCCAGGCTGTCCAGTCTGGAACGAGATTATGTACTACACTGTATCATACTGTATCTTGCATTTCCATGCTTTGAATAAATAAAAAATTATTTTATATATCACAATTCAGACTACATTCTAATATTGTGTATTGTAAAAAATTGATTGACTGATTTATTTTCTGAGACAATAAAACAAAACTGATGGCACAAATATTACGGTATTTGTTTTCTCAAAAATAAAAAAAAAAAAAAAAAAAAAAAAAAAAAAAAAAAAAAAAGGATGAAATGTGTATCATTTATGAATAAAATACTAGAAATGATTAATGACTAAATTCAATCAAGAAACACTCTCTCAACTTTTCACACAAAGATTCAAAAATGACAATTCGTTTTTAAAACAATTTTTCTAAAGGATTAAAGTCAAATGTTAAAAGGATTAAAGTCAAATGTTAATAATTAAATCTGTCAAATATATATTATATATATTTTTTTTTTTACAAAAATTCATTTTTTGAATGGTTAAAAAAAGATAAGTTAAATTCTAAAAGACCCAGAGGCTATAAATAGCCACACCCTGTGTGAGGGATTGCAAAATGGATTGTGATGTCATTTATGACAGTGAAGTCACGTTGGTGTTTGCCATGACAGGCAGCATAGTAACTGTATCATTGCACAATTATTTTTTATTTTTGTATTTGAAAAATATTAATTAAAGTGTAAAAATGACATAATGTGTTCTTTTTGTTTTAGAAATGATTCTGAATTTCATTCATTCAAAAAATATACAAGTTATACAAGTATTAAAATAGACGGACCATGTTGACACCATAATAATACATTTTTCCTGTATATAACCTTTTTTATATAAACTATATGCAAATCATTCCTGTAACTGCTCCTTTAAAAACATAAACAAAATAGTTTGATATGGTTTGATCCAATCTCTAATAAATTTTCAACAAATCTGAAATACACCCTGTGTATACTCTTAGCTTGATGTATAGACATAACAAATCTATCACATGTACAAAAAAAAAAAATAAAATAATAAAAAAAATAAATAATAAAAATAATAAAAAACAAGAATTCCACAGCATTTAAATGTCTTTAGTTTTTGATTGAGTAGAAAATACATTACTTTGACATAAATTTTCAAATTCTGACACGCCGCTACCACCAACACCGGAAAAGTAACACCCAAGTCTCACCTTATGGCGATGCCAGGCTCGACAAAAATTGTAGATAAAATAGTGATTTATATTTAATTGTTAACACTAAGAGTAACCTGGTAATCATAAAACTATTATCTTCTACTTTAAGACAAGATTGATAGGCCGATAACGCTATCCAAAAATATGGAATCAGGGGCAGTAACTCCATATTTTTGGCAAGCATTATCTGCCCATTCTTTTGCTAAATTATTTTGATCCTATGAGTGGCCTCTATAAACATGCTTTCCTGTATTTAAAATAGCCATATATATATATATATATATATATATATATATATATATATATATATATATATATATATATATATATATAAAACATCAGACTACTATAACTACTACTTCAGATCCTGATTTCATCTACAACTATGTCACTTTTTAAGTTAATTTTTCTTCCAACTAGACCAAAATTCCTGATTACTTACTACAAATTCCAACAGTTCAGACATGGTCTCGTCATACAATACAAATGCTGAACTACAAAACCACAGCCATTTTACTTTCTCTGAGATATCCTTCCTCCAAACTAAGCTAAATGATCTAAGATCCATTTTATATTCTACTCTACAATAAGTTACCTAGTTTTACATTAGTGTAAATGTAGTTATTTTTGCGATGTGAAAATTTTGGCTAATTTTGCAAATTGAAAAAAAATCACAAAAATTAACCCCTCGTGAAAATTTCAAACCAAGTACATTGTAGCATGGTACTTACCTCATCAGAAGCATGAAGACTACATTTGCTGCTCTCATATTAATAATTCAGTATTTTGTTGTATTTAAAAAATACCTCGGCAATAAATGGCAAGATCACGAATATTACCTCAACACAAAATGTCAATTTCCACTCACAAAAATAACCACGTTTACAGTTTTAAATTAGGGAATGTTTGTGTCAGTTAAATTCTGTGACATATGTCATTTCCACAAATTTGTGTACATATATTGCTGTATCCTTGGTTACCATCCTGTGTACAAATATCCATGAATTCAAATATTGGAATATCCATGAATTTAGACATTGGTATATCTATGTATTCAAATATTTGAATTTCTGTGAATTCAGATATTGGAATATTCATCAATTTGGATATTAGAATATCCGTAGATTCAGATATTGGAATACCTGTTTTTTCAAATATTGAAACATCCATGGATATTTCCTAAATGATATATAACGATCACAAAAATTACCACATTTACAGAACTAATATCTTATATTCGAAGACATTTGATTGGAAATATGACTGTACCAATTAAATTATCTCCGTCATCAAAAATTTTGTAATCACTTGTCAAGCGATTTTTTAATCATACTGATTGTACTAGTTCCTCAGACATGATGTTATATGACCAGCCAAACTACTGTTACCATAGTAAAATTTCAGATAACAATTTTTTCCTAAACAAATGATTTAATTGTGAAAAAAAATTATATTTTTTAACTATTATAAAAAATCATCAAAAAATGTTCATTGTTGGATCACAGATACATAAAAAAAGACAATTATTTTTAAATATACATGTATATCACATAAAAATTTGTATCTGCTTATAAAAATTATTTGAATAAGTCTCTCAAGAGTAAACAATATGACCTGCCACAACTCAGTGTAGCTCTGCCACACATCTACCCAAAAACATATTTTTATATAGCAAGTCTGGCATTTAGAAGGAAGGTCTTTAAACCAAGCAGAACATTTAACTATCATCAAAGCTACAACAGAGATAACACACACACACACACACACACACACACACACAACAAATGTTGCGAAAGAAATTATTGGGCAAAGGCTGAAAAAAATCTAAAAAAATAATTAACAAGAACAATATTGTTTTTATACACAACTTGACAATGAGGTAAAAATTTGAAAGCATCACAAAAAACTTATTATTTAATATACATGCACCTTTGTCTGACTCTACTCTGCCCTTCTGTTGGCAATGGCCAGACAAAATCTGATTAATGATAGCCCATACAATGTGTATATAATTAAACCCTGTTTTTAATGCTGATAAGCCAGAAAAAATTCTGATAAAAATTTAACATTTTAGCTTATACACATGTATTATCACATTATGAAGTCATGTTGGTCAACTGCTTTCATTTTTCTTTAAATCTTCTATACAGCTAATGCTTTTTGAAGATGGTTGTAGGTATTCTTTTTGTCCCTCATTCTCTGGAGAGGACACCGCTCTCTGTATATCTTTCTGACTCTGCTCATGAAGCACTTGTAAACTCATCTTTACAGGAAGTTATAGTAAACCTGCTACTCTTTTCTTTAGTAACAGGAACTTTTTCACTCTTAACAGCTTTAACAGAACAATCCTCAGATTGTGAATGGGCACCTACACCTGATGCTGTCCAATCAGAATTGTTGTCTATCTGGAGGGACTCAGTATACATCACATTTTCTGATTGGTCTGTTGTTAAACTTAGTTTTCTTTGTTGCTGTTGCATGTATTGGTCGAAGTCTTTGGTTTCAGATAAACTGAGAATCTGAGTTACTTGGAGTTGTGTTATGACTCGAGTCTAAGCTAGGTTCTACAACATTTCCTGTTTCCTGTTGAGCACTGATGTAAATTTTTAATTTGGTCAAGATATCCATTGGTGTAGATGCTGAAGTAGGGGAAGAAGGCCCTGCACTGGAACTACTAGATGATGGTAAACTTGCTGAAAAAAAAAAGAAAACTTGTCACATCATTATCATCAGTCCAATGAAATACAATGTAGTTTCTGTGGTTTACTAGCACCACGCTTTCAAATTTCTATTGTACGGTTTGTACGGTAAAATCCAGATTAATTGTCATCATTTATTCTATCACATTTTGACATTATAAAAAAGGTTTGGCAATCAACTGATGGACTCTTACATTGAAACCATAACAGAAATACTTTTTAAAATACTGATAAGAGAAAAATGTAAATATTTGAGTTAAGTGTATATTCAATGGAGTGGATGATTGTGAAACTGGTGCCATAGGAAATAACTGTTTATGGATATGTTTTAAGTTAAACAGATTGATTAAATTTTCAATAACTTGTACAGTAGTGTTTCCTAGAACTATAACATCTTTACATGATCACTGTATACAAGTTTTTCTAGATTGTTCTGGTAATGAAAAGGGTAAATAGTTTGGTCCTCAAATACAATATATATATATATATATATATATAAAATTGCTATTATCTTTCTTTCTATGATTTTATGACTCTATTACTCTTCTTGCGGTCATGTGCTATAAATGTTCCCTGAACTTTCTGACGTCATGATATTGGGATATTCCATTTTGACGATGTGGAGGTTGGCAGTAAACTAACATATTAAAAAGGTGATTTTTATGATACATGTATATCATGTAAAATCGAACTGAAATGGTTAAAGAAATTGTAAATATAAGAAATGACATTCTTTTTGTCAGTGTTCATGTATATGAACGACAGTGGGCTGTCGCAAATTTTACATGAACAGCTTCGCCTTTCATGCAATTTGCAAGTTTCTCAGTGTCTGGTAGAAAATAATAAAATAAGTAAGTACAACTCAAATTTGTAAAGCATTAGTGCTTTATTTCATTTATATATATATATATATATATATATATATATATATATATATATATATATATATATATATATATATATAAATATATGAAGAAAAAAGAGTTGGAGATTTTTTTTTCACAGGAATCATACCTTTCATATTCATTGTATTTGTAGGCCTCGGCGATGTTAATGATATTGGAGTTGAGCCTCCTTTTGGCGGTGAAGAAATCGGTGTCACAAATTTATATGTCGCAGCCCTTGTTAAAAACTCCAACATGTACTTCATTGTCAAATTATTATGTAACGTCTCCAGCGGACATAATGAAGGTACCATACTAAAACTCTCAAATGCTGTAAAAATAACAAAAACATGGATTTTAAAAAAAATGATATAATGAGAACGACATATACAAAATACAGAAGAAAACTGTCTCAATTACTAAACACTTAATGACTTCTTGTTGAAAAAAAATTCATTATTAATTTTTATTCATTTTTTTTTTTAAATATCCTTTACTTAATATGAATTAACAGCAACAATTGGTCTTAAACACCTTAAAGTTGGAAATTTAATGATTTATAATGAACTTATGGCCTCAATTTATAAATTTCTCTTGTTAAAAAAAAAAAAAATTTAAACAGATCTAACTCATTATATAAGTTTAAATAAGTAAATATTAGTAAAGTTCAACCAGTTTTTATCACACTTTTACTTTTTTTTTCTTCTTTACTTTTTTATTTCTAAAGTTGCACATTTTTTAAAACAAACCTATTATAACATTAAAGTAACAGAAAAATGAATTCTAGTAAATGTGATATAAATGTTGTCATCAAAGATGCATGTAACATGGCTACAAATGCAACAAGTAAAATGCAATGTCCATAGTTTTATGCATGATAATAGCAGTCCTGCTGGAGATTTATTCAATTGATAAGGGCAATAACTCTAAAATACAAACTTGACATGTAATTTATCATAAATATATCACTATTCTAAGCATCATGGAATTTGGTTGGAAAATGCAAATGCTACTGTACTGTTCTAGCAAGTAGGTAAAAAGAAAAAAAAAAAAAAAAAAGAGAAAAAGGTAAATCAAGTGCTTTTTCTATACTTGAACATTCATGTGCAAAAACAGAAAAACAAAAAATTGTATTTAATCTTGTGATGATAACACATTCAATCACTCCATTCAGTGACAGAACACAGGTGATAAATTATATACTCAAGAAAATGCTCAATAGCTGGTATAGGTGGGAACATTCTACATACCGTATCTGTTCTAATAACCACACACAGGACAGAGAACCGAACATACAGTAAAACCTGTATATAAAGACTATCTAAAGAGACCTTAGTCTTACAGTAAAACTAGTTAATAAAGGCAATCTGAAGAGACCTAAGTCATACAGTAAAACCTGTATATAAAGACCATCTAAAGGGACCTAAGTCATACAGTTAAACCTGTATATAAAGACCATCTAAAGGGACCTTAGTAATACGGTAAAAGCTGTATATGAAGACCATACAAAGGGACCTAAGTCATACAGTAAAACCTGTATATAAAGACAATTTTAAGGGACCTAAGTCATACAGTAAAACCTGTATATAAGGACCATCCAAAAGGACCTAAGTCATACAGTTAAACCTGTATATAAAGACCATCTAATGGGACCTAAGTCATACAGTAAAACCTGTATATAAAGACCATCTAAAGGGACCTAAGTCATACAGTAAAACTTGTATAAAAAGACCATCTAAAGGGACCTAAGTCATACAGTTAAACCTGTATATAAAGACCATCAAAAGGGACCTTAGTCATACAGTAAAACTTGTATATAAAAACCATCTAATGGGACCTAAGTCATACAGTAAAACTTGTATAGAAAGTTCATTTAAAGGGGCCTAAGTCATACAGTAAAACTTGTATATAAAGTTCATTTAAAGGGGCCTGAAAGTCATACAGTAAAACTTGTATATTAAGTTCATTTAAAGGGGCCTAAGTCATACAGTAAAACTTGTATGTAAAGCTCATTTAAAGGGGCCTAAGTCATACAGTAAAACTTGTATATAAAGTTCATTTAAAGGGGCCTAAGTCATACAGTAAAACTTGTATATAAAGTTCATGTAAAGGGGCCTGAAAGTCATACAGTAAAACTTGTATGTAAAGCTCATTTAAAGGGGCCTGAAAGTCATACAGTAAAACTTGTATATAAAGTTCATTTAAAGGGGCCTAAGTCATACAGTAAAACTTGTATATAAAGTTCATTTAAAGGGGCCTAAGTCATACAGTAAAACTTGTATATTAAGTTCATTTAAAGGGGCCTAAGTCATACAGTAAAACTTGTATATAAAGTTCATTTAAAGGGGCCTAAGTCATACAGTAAAACTTGTATATAAAGTTCATTTAAAGGGGCCTAAGTCATACAGTAAAACTTGTATGTAAAGCTCATTTAAAGGGGCCTGAAAGTCATACAGTAAAACTTGTATATAAAGTTCATTTAAAGGGGCCTAAGTCATACAGTAAAACTTGTATATAAAGTTCATTTAAAGGGGCCTAAGTCATACAGTAAAACTTGTATATAAAGTTCATTTAAAGGGGCCTAAGTCATACAGTAAAACTTGTATAGAAAGTTCATTTAAAGGGGCCTAAGTCATACAGTAAAACTTGTATATTAAGTTCATTTAAAGGGGCCTAGGTCATACAGTAAAACCTGTATAGAAAGTTCATTTAAAGGGGCCTAAGTCATACAGTAAAACTTGTATATTAAGTTCATTTAAAGGGGCCTAAGTCATACAGTAAAACTTGTATATAAAGTTCATTTAAAGGGGCCTAAGTCATACAGTAAAACTTGTATAGAAAGTTCATTTAAAGGGGCCTAAGTCATACAGTAAAACTTGTATATTAAGTTCATTTAAAGGGGCCTAAGTCATACAGTAAAACTTGTATATAAAGTTCATTTAAAGGGGCCTAAGTCATACAGTAAAACTTGTATATTAAGTTCATTTAAAGGGGCCTAAGTCATACAGTAAAACTTGTATATTAAGTTCATTTAAAGGGGCCTAAGTCATACAGTAAAACTTGTATAGAAAGTTCATTTAAAGGGGCCTAAGTCATACAGTAAAACTTGTATATAAAGTTCATTTAAAGGGGCCTAAGTCATACAGTAAAACTTGTATGGAAAGACAATCTAAAAGGGCATGGATATGCTAGAAAGACGTTAAACACTGGGTATAATTGAATATTTAGTTTTATACACCGAGAGTTATTGAATTTTGGACTTAAAGAATTTCTAAATAGAAAGTTTTTTAATTCAAAAACATAGAGATGTATGTAAATATTGGGAGGAATTTTATAAAGAAATTTATTATGGATGAAAAAAGGAGATCTATATTCTGTACAGGAATTTTATGAAGTGGTTAATTTTATTTGGTTGGAACATAGATATTTACTGATTTACTGGCATTTGTCAGGATTTTTGTAGCCCCATTCTAGAAGGAAAATATGGTTCACTTATTTAAATTAGCACTTAAACTTGTAAAAGACTTATCTATTATAGATGTTGTGTATTATCATTCACTTAGGAATTCATTGTTTTATAATGAGAATCAAAAATAAATAATTGGATAATTTTTAAAAAATATGAAGTAGTTTGCATAGCCAGGAATTTCAAACATAAGTTGTTGTTTTTTTTTTCTCTCTCTCTCTCTCTTTTGACAAAGTATATTTCATGCTGTAAAATTTATCTATTTTCATATCAAAAACATATTAAACTAGCATGACAGATAAGATGATATACTTAGTAAGAGGTCAATTTTGCATATTTATTCTTGTGACAATTTTGCTGATGAAATTACCCAATATATCACCAGGGGCCTTTTTCCAAGACTAGTCCGAATATTATGCTCAGTGTGTGATTTTTACAATCTAGAAAATTTCTAAGATCAGATTAAAATGCTTAAAATTTTGATTAATAACAGAAATTTTTCTAAAATATTCTCATTGGCCATGCAGATTAATTATATCCACTGGATAACATTCCAACATATTCAGTTAATGATATTTTTCTTTTAATTTGATTGAAGTGTATATAGCTTCCCATAACAAATGTCCAGCCCATGTAGCATGATATCAAATAAAAACAGTTGGAGTCAATGAACAGCAAAACCTGTTAAAACTGAACACCATTCAGAATTAAGATTTTTTCAGTTAAGTCTCATAAATATTCAGTTTGTAAATAGATTAATTTTCTTGAATAAATCAGCTAATACAACAGTTCAGTTTAAACAGGTTGAGCTGTATTAAAAGATTTAAAAAAAAGGAAATCAGGAGGTTTACCACCAGGCCATATCATGCTACAGATGGAGAATGCCGAGTTTTTTATAACATCACCAGGTTTACCACAGGACCATGTCATGCTATGGATGCTCAGATTTTATAACATCACCAGATTTACCACAGGACCATGTCATGATATGGATGCTCAGATTTTATAACATCACCAGATTTACCACAGGACCATGTCATGCTATGGATGCTCAGATTTTATAACATCACCAGATTTACCACAGGACCATGTCATGCTATGAATGCTCAGATTTTAGAACATCACCATGTTTACCACAGGGTCAATGTCATGATATGGATGCTCAAATTTTATAACATCACCAGATTTACCACAGGACCATGTCATGCTATGGATGCTCAGATTTTATAACATCACCAGATTTACCACAGGACCATGTCATGCTATGGATGCTCAGATTTTATAACATCACCAGGTTTACCACAGGACCATGTCATGATATGGATGCTCAGATTTTATAACATCACCAGATTTACCACAGGACCATGTCATGATATGGATGCTCAGATTTTATAACATCACCAGATTTACCACAGGACCATGTCATGCTATGGATGCTCAGATTTTATAACATCACCAGATTTACCACAGGACCATGTCATGATATGGATGCTCAGATTTTATAACATCACCAGATTTACCACAGGACCTATGTCATGATATGGATGCTCAGATTTTATAACATCACCAGATTTACCACAGGACCATGTCATGCTATGGATGCTCAGATTTTATAACATCACCAGATTTACCACAGGACCATGTCATGATATGGATGCTCAGATTTTATAACATCACCAGATTTACCACAGGACCATGTCATGCTATGGATGCTCAGATTTTATAACATCACCAGATTTACCACAGGACCATGTCATGCTATGGATGCTCAGATTTTATAACATCACCAGATTTACCACAGGACCATGTCATGCTATGGATGCTCAGATTTTATAACATCACCAGATTTACCACAGGACCATGTCATGATATGGATGCTCAGATTTTATAACATCACCAGATTTACCACAGGACCATGTCATGATATGGATGCTCAGATTTATAACATCACCAGATTTACCACAGGACCTATGTCATGCTATGGATGCTCAGATTTTATAACATCACCAGATTTACCACAGGACCATGTCATGATATGGATGCTCAGATTTTATAACATCACCAGATTTACCACAGGACCTATGTCATGATATGGATGCTCAGATTTTAGAACATCACCAGATTTACCACAGGACCATGTCATGATATGGATGCTCAGATTTTATAACATCACCAGATTACCACAGGACTATGTCATGATATGGATGCTCAGATTTTATAACATCACCAGATTTACCACAGGACCATGTCTATGTCATGATATGGATGCTCAGATTTTATAACATCACCAGATTTACCACAGGACCATGTCATGATATGGATGCTCAGATTTTATAACATCACCAGATTTACCACAGGACCATGTCATGCTATGAATGCTCAGATTTTATAACATCACCAGATTTACCACAGGACCATGTCATGCTATGGATGCTCAGATTTTATAACATCACCAGGTTTACCACAGGACCATGTCATGCTATGGATGCTCAGATTTTAGAACATCACCATGTTTACCACAGGACCATGTCATGCTATGGATGCTCAGATTTTATAACATCACCAGATTTACCACAGGACCATGTCAGTGCTATGGATGCTCAGATTTTATAACATCACCAGGTTTACCACAGGACCATGTCATGCTATGGATGCTCAGATTTTAGAACATCACCATGTTTACCACAGGGTCAATGTCATGCTACAGACGTAGAACACTGAGTTTTTTATAACATCACCAGATTTACCACAGGGCCAGTATCATGTTATGGATGGAGGACACCTAGCTTGTTTTAACATCATCTTGATGCACACCATACGGTAAAAAAAAAAAAAAAGAAAGAAAGCGAGGGAAAGAAAGGAGCAAAGTTTTCTAAAATTGGTTAAATTTGGATAAAGGGTCCTGAGCAGTTATTAGATCAAATATGGTTATATTTTGCATAGAATGTTTTGAAGCACAGCTCATTAACATACCACTATTGAGTACTTTGAAAGCTCTAAGATCAGGAGCACTGTCAGAAAACCCGACTAATTTACATGTATTCTCTACCAGGCCTAGTGTATAATAAAAGTACATAAGTGCAAAAAAAAGGAAAACATGAAAAAGAAAAAAATGTGAATATTTCCATCAAAAATTATATCACTTAAGTTGTATTAGTCAGTTCAGGGATGTTGGAGGAAACCATAGTGCTTCGGGGAAAAACTGACTTCTAACAAGTGAAATGACAAATGTAAATGTATAGCAACATTATTTTATTTTATTTTGATTAGCATCAGAAATTTTTTTTTACTTTCAGTTCTAAATTCATTTCTGTTATCTTCTGATTAGCGCTACAATTTTTCTTCCTTCTGATGCTAAATTCACTTTTATTCTTTTGATTAGCATAACAATTTTTCTTAATTCAGATGCTAAATTCGTTTTTTTTTTTCCTTGTGATAAGCACCTCAATTTTTCTTACTTCAGATGCTAATTTTTTTCCACTTTTATTTATGATAAGCACCATATTTTTTCCCGATGCTAAATTCATTTTTTTCTTTTGATTAGGACCACAATTTTTCTAATTTCAAATGCTAATTTTTTTTTTTTTTTTTTTTTTTTTTTTTTGATTTGCGCCAGTTTTTTTTTCCAACACTAAATTCACTTTTTTTCTTCTTTACATTTTTCCTCTTCTTCAATATTAATAAAAACTCATGTATTATATTTTATTATGTTTAGTGCTATGCTGACTAATTAAACAAAATAATCAACCATTAAATAAAAAAAAAAGTAAAAAAAAAAAAAAAAAAAGTAAAATATTCTGTCAAACAAAATATCAAGAGATTTCTCTTATAACCTATTCTGTAATAATTTAACCAAAAATAAATAAATCATGGAAAGTTATCATTTGTATGCAAGGTTGCATGCTGCCATCTCATTGGTTGGTGTTTATATGTTTCAGATGCTAGAATAAAAATCTCCATCTCATTGGTTGTTGTTTATATATATATCTCAGATGCTAGGTTAAAAACCTCCATCTCATTGGTTGTTGATTATATATCTCAGATGCTAGGTTGCAAACCTCAATCTCATTGGTTGTTGTTTAAAAATCTCAGAAGCAATGTTGCAAGCCTCAATCTTATTGGTTGTTGTTTATTTATCTCTGACAGAAGAACGAAAGCCGCAATCTAATTCGATGTTGTACATATTTTAGGGTTTCTTGGAATAAATTTTTAAAAATTTTGTAATAAATAAATGCCTTAAACTGATTTAAACTAATGATTAATCAGTACATTTTATTAAAATCTTACTGTCTGATTCACGTCTGCCATAGCACTAGTTTTTCAAGGTTTTAGAAGAGATATCAAAAAATTTAGTAGAATGCCACATACTGTTACGACGTATGCATTTTGTTGTAATTAACTGACACCAAACTAAATGCCATCTTAGCTGGAGTATAAAATGTAGAGCTTTTTAAAATCCTTACGGGGATTTAATATGGGAAAACACAACAACACTCATTCCGGAAATACATCGCTGTAATAATCATGCGGGTTAGGGTAGAAAATTCTGGAATAGTTCATTCAGCTGTAGGTAAGATCACCGTTGTTAGACCTACAGTATATATATTCCTTTTGCTGTCAAGTTGCAGACGACATTACCTGGCCAGCGAAAATGGGAAAGTTGGTCATGCGCAATTCTATTTTCTTAACCCGCATGATTTTTCAGCGATGTATTTCCGGAATGAGTGTTTGTGTATTTTCCCCATATTAAATCCCCGTAAGGATTTTAAAAAGCTCTGCATTTTATACTCCAGCTAAGATGGCATTTAGTTTGGTGTCAGTTAATTACGACAAAAAGCATACGTCATAACGGTATGTGGCATGCTACAAATTTTTTTGATATCTCTTCTAAAACCTTGAAAAACTAGTGCTACGGCAGACGTGAATCAGACAGTAATTATAGTAAGTCAATGCTTTACACTAAGCTTGATAGCATGCAATATTTACCAATTTCTTGACTAAAATTATTCATATAGTTAATCATTAATGTTCATGAATGTTCATGAATAACCAGGGAAATATTCCCAAATATTCATGAATAAATAAAATATTCATGAAGTTAAGTTGTCCATTTTGATCCATGAATATTTATGAGCATTTATGGGCAACAAAAGCATAAATATTAATGAATAAATGACACTTTTATCCATGAATATTCATGAATAACTATGAAAATATGTTGTCCATTTTGATCCATGAATGTTTATGAGCATTTATGGGCAACAAAACATAAATATATTTATGAATTACAATAAATATTTAACTGTCCATGAATATTCAAAAAAATAAAAGCATGACTATTCATGAAAAATCATGAAATATGGACAATGAAATTCCATAAATATCCTTAGTTTGTTTCCATTAGCATGAATATCAGAACTTAAACAAAAAATCATGATGAAAACAAAGACTTCACTTCATGTAAACAGACAAATCAAAATTATAGATACAATTTAATTGTCATCAAAAGAAATTTGAATGAAAGACTAACAAATCTCTATTATACCTGCAATTTTTGATTACCGGTAATCAAAAACAATTACATTTCACTAGCTGGCATTTACATTCTAATTGCTAACTATCTTTAATCCTGACAGATATTTTATATCTATAGTCATTTATGTAAAGAATAATCAAGTTAAAATTTCTGTATGTTTAAATTGAAGGGATGTTATACTTAAAAAAGAGTTCTATTTGCACCCTTAAAGTTTATAATTTGAAAGTTAAGCCAAAAACAACTTTTTTGATAATTATTTATTTATTTATTTATTTTTATTATTATTTTGAAAAATTGAACATAGATCTAAAAATGTATTTGTACAATAAAAAATATTACGCTAAATTGTGGCTTCCATGGTAGGTTTGGTTGGCATTTACCTTCCTTCCCCAAGTAGTAATTTGGCAATTTGTTTTTTTTTTATTTGGAGGAATAAATGTGTACATTCTTTTGATTTATATTTGTCCCTTAAAAATGGGCTAGATCTTAGATATTGTTTTAAAACCTCAATGCTTGATGCCGGAAAAAAAATGAAAATGTTAAAAATTTCAATCTGATGTTATATTTGGAGAAATTAGTAAAAATGGAAGTACATGTATGTGTTTATGTTAATTTCAAACAAGTTAGATAACTCTTATATTTTTTATACATAATAAACACTTGTACCTGTTCCAGTTAAGATACTTTTTCTTGTTATAATTTTGGGTAAAATCCCAGAATCATGAGGCCAAGTGCAATAAAATTGAGCTATTTAAAAAGACAAAAATATTGCTTTACAATACAATATAGTCGATTTACAATTTTAAAAAATCTCAAAATTTAAAGTTGTCTCCCTTGTTTAAATTGTTGATCAAGAGGCCAAGTACAATAAAATTGAGCTATTTAAAAAGACAAAATATTGCTTTACAATACAATATAGTCGATTTACAATTTTAAAAAAATCTTAAAAAAGTTAAAGTTGTCTCCTTTGTTTAAATTGTTGATCAAGAGGCCAAGTACAATAAAATTGAGCTATTTAAAAAGACAATTGAGCATTTATAGACACAGTTGTGACAGGTGCTCTATAGAGTTGAGCATTTATAGACACAGTTGTGACAGGTGCTCTATAGAGTTGAGCATTTATAGACACAGTTGTGACAGGTGCTCCATAGAGTTGAGCATTTATAGACACAGTTGTGACAGGTGCTCCATAGAGTTGAGCATTTATAGACACAGTTGTGACAGGTGCTCTATACAGTTGAGCATTTATAGACACAGTTGTGACAGGTGCTTTATAAAGTTGAGCATTTATAGACACAGTTGTGACAGGTGCTCTATACAGTTGAGTATTTAAAGACACAGTTGTGACAGGTGCTCCATAGAGTTGAGCATTTATAGACACAGTTGTGACAGGTGCTCTATACAGTTGAGCATTTATAGTCACAGTTGTGACAGGTGCTCTATACAGTTGAGCATTTATAGACACAGTTGTGACAGGTGCTCTATACAGTTGAGTATTTAAAGACACAGTTGCGACAGGTGCTCCATAGAGTTAAGCATTTATAGACACAGTTGTGACAGGTGCTCTATACAGTTGAGCATTGATAAACACAGTTGTGACAGGTGCTCTATACAGTTGAGCATTTATAGACATCTTAACAAGGCAATTCAGTCAAACCTGTCTCAAAGGCCACCTCTATATAAGGGCCACCTGCTTATAAAGGCCAATAAAATTCTATCCCAGTTGCTCTGTATTCATATTATTTAAACTTGTATGTAAAGGCCACCTGCCCATAAAGGCCAGTTTTACTGATTCCCATGGATGGCCTTTATAAACAGGGTTGACTGTATTAGGTTAAAATGGCACCATGTGATACTGGTGAGAATTTATATGAAAATGCAAACCATATAGAAAATGAAAATTTTATGTGATACAACTTTATGAAGCATGAAAAGCATATGAAATGAAAACCATATGTGATGGAACGTTTTTAAAACATAAAAACTATTGGAATTGGAAATTATATGGACTGAAAAATTGAAAATGGAAACCTTATCAAATGAAAAC
Source organism: Tegillarca granosa (assembly GCA_029721355.1). Classification (NCBI taxonomy): domain Eukaryota; kingdom Metazoa; phylum Mollusca; class Bivalvia; order Arcoida; family Arcidae; genus Tegillarca; species Tegillarca granosa. The sequence continues at coordinate 5,353,111 of CM056612.1, read as the reverse complement.
CCTGTGATGGAAAGCATATGGAAAATCAATTTAATATGGAAAAGAAACTACTGCAATGGAATCCATATGGAAATGGAAACCACATGTAATTGAAACCATGTGATAGAAACATTTTAACTATATGCAAAAAAGAAACCAAGTCTTAAATGATCCATCCATGTATGATGCAAATGTATGAAAAATGGAAATTGTATGTCAAATGTAATTCAGATATGGTGTCAATCTTATGGTGTTGGAACTCATATGGTCAACAGAAATAATACGGAAAATGGAAACCATAAGTGATGGAAACAGTTTAAAGAAAAGAGAATATTATGATTCATATGTGAAGGAATCATTGTGTGATGGAAACAAATGATGAATGGAAACCATACGAAAGGTGAAAAACTATTTGTGATGAAAACATATGCAGAATAGATCCCATATGAGATGATAATCTTGTGTGATGGAACCATATCTAAAATGAAAAATATAACTGAAATGGAAACCAGATTTGATGGAAAGCATATGGAAAAATGAACAGTCTTCAATGTGTGTGGAAACCTTCAGTTTGATATCCATATGGACAAATAATTATGAAAACCATGTGTTTTCTATCAGATTTGATACATCATTATGTTTTTTATGTTTTCATATACTGCATCAACATTTTTTTTTATATTTAATATCAATATTTTCCTCTGTAAATTTTTTTAGTTCAAAAAGCACAGGTTACTGGATTATCCTGAATTATTGATATCAAAAATTCATAACAGTTCCAATTTTTTATGATTCCCTATCAATTCCTGTTTTACTTAAACAAGAGGCCCAATAGGGCCTGTGATGCTCAACTGGCTGCATATGTAAGACAATGTTTGTTTTTGTTTGTAATACTGTTTAATGTTCAACTCAAGAATATTTCACTTATACCAAGACTGTCAGTATTAGAAATGGTGGAGGACACTGGAGTATCGGAGAAAACCACAACCAAGCAGCAAGTTAACTGACAAACTTTCGCCATGCCATAAACTCAGCTGGGTTTAGCCACAAAATTTCATTCCAATTGGCCCAGTGGTTTCAGAGGAGAAGATTTTCAAAGATTTCGCTAAATATTGCACCTAATTTGCATAATTCGTAAAAATTGGGTCAATAAAAAATTTCTCACAAAAACCCGTTACATATGTTGAATCCCCCACTATATACTTTCTACATTTCAAATTTGAGCTCACTTCGTGGAAAAATAGATACACAATGGCCATTTTTGTGTTTTTTCTATTAATAGTAACGGCGGCCATCTTGGATGTCGGGCGGGGTTGTCTGGTACAAACTTTAGTCAGGCCAAGGTAGGGATTAACCACACAAAATTTCAATCCAATTGGCCCAGTAGTTTCAGAGGAGAAGATTTTCAAAGATTTCGCTAAATATTACACCTAATTTGAATAATTCTTGAAAATTGGGTCAACGAAAAATTTCTTACAAAAACCCGTTAAATATCTTAAATCCCTCACGAAATACTTTCTACATTTCAAATTTGAGCTCACTTCGTGGAAAAATAGATCCACAATGGCCATTTTTGTGTTTTTTCTATTAATAGTAATGGCGGCCATCTTGGATGTCGGGCGGGGTTGTATGGTACAAACTTTAGTCAGGCCAAGGTAGGGATTAACCACACAAAATTTCAATCCAATTGGCCCAGTGGTTTCAGAGGAGAAGATTTTCAAAGATTTCGCTAAATATTACACCTAATTTGAATAATTCTTGAAAATTGGGTCAACGAAAAATTTCTCACAAAAACCCGTTAAATATCTTAAATCCCTCACGAAATGCTTTCTACATTTCAAATTTGAGCTCACTTCGTGGAAAAATGGATCCACAATGGCCATTTTTGTGTTTTTTCTATTAATAGTAACGGCGGCCATCTTGGATGTCGGGCGGGGTTGTCTAATACAAATTTTAGTCAGGCCGAGGTAGGGATTTACCACACAAAATTTCAATCCAATTGGCCCAGTGGTTTCAGAGGAGAAGATTTTCAAAGATTTCGCTAAATATTGCACCTAATTTGCATAATTCGTAAAAATTGGGTCAATAAAAAATTTCTCACAAAAACCCGTTAAATATGTTGAATCCCCCACTATATACTTTCTACATTACAAATTTGAGCTTAATTGGTGGAAAAATGAATCCACAATGGCCATTTTTGTGTTTTTTCTATTTATAGTAACGGCGGCCATCTTGGATGTTGGGCGGGGTTGTCTGGTAAAATCTTTAGTCAGGCCGAGGTAGGGACCTTCCACACCAAATTTGGTTCCAATTGGCCCGGTGGTTTCAGAGGAGAAGACCAAAATTTACGCACGCACGCTTCGCCATGACATAAGCTCAGCTGGCTTTAGCAAGTTGAGCTAAAAATGACATCACATCAAGCTATCAGACAGAAAATAACTGTACACAACATAATACTGACCTATAACTATTTTCTTTTGCAAGTAGAAATATTCAGAAAAGAAATGTAATATTAAAAAAAAAAAAAAAAAAAAAAAAATCTTTTTTTCAGGATCATTAAGACAAACATGATAAAAGAATATATTTGATGATCCAAATGAAATCAAATTTTTCAGCAGTATACTAGTAATATTTCTTGGTTTTTATATACAATTTAGTATAGACAGAAATTTCTGCAGTCCCATGATCTTAAAAAGAAGGATATAGAAAAATGCAATTTCAACGTGAACTTATTTTTGTAAATGATAAGTGAGCAAAACACAAATTCCACAGATTTAAATGTCTCGCCTGGTTAGTTTTTGATCATTACTTTCATTTGATTACATAACTTTCACATAAACTTTCACATTTTGACACACTGCTGCCGCCACCGACACCGACAAGATCAGAAAAGTAACACCATAGTTTCGCCTTATGGCAATGTTGGGCTCAACAAAAACTGCACCATAGATATTTCTGCTTATGAAGTAAATGGACTACAGTTGCATGCTTAAATATTTCTACTTAGCAAATACTCTATTTGCATGCTCTTAAATATTACTGCTTAACAGGCAAACTAACCAACAAGATTAAATTAAAGAGGGAATGGATAAATAAACCAAAAATAACTATAAATAAATTATAACAACAAAACAAGCACCTGCAAAAACAAAAATATTAACATTACAAATTATATGTAAAAATAAAAATTTTGGTAGATATGGTGACAATATGAAGTCATCCTAATTTACTTACCTTTAAAAGCATCCGGATTCATGTAGAATAAACTAGAGAATGAGTGCGCTCGCTGTTTGTCGGTACCTACGACTGGTAAATGTACTGTACGATAATTCCGCTCAACATAAACTAAAAAAAATATATAAAAAAGATGAGATTAAAAAACTTTTAATACCTACAAAGAACACAATAAAAATGTCATTATGTTCCGTCATGTCTCAGGCAGTATTGTTTGGAGCAAAAAATGTTTAAATTAGCTGGACAGATCTATAACCCTTGATAAAATGGTCCATGTTTTGTTTTAGATCTAAAGGGTCAAATAAGCCTGTTGTCATTTACACATAAATCTCTTTCACTCAGGGCCCTTGGTTGCCATGTGGTCTAAAGAACACAAATCACAGTTTCTTCTCAACACCTAGGTTTAAATCTGTCTCTCTCATGCAGATCCTAGTGTCAGAAAGTTCAGTCCATCTTCTTGCTGAAGGTCAGTACTCCCAATTAAATCATGGTGACCTTTGACCCAATCTTATTATCACCAGGATCTGCCCTAGTTGTTGATTTAAACCTAAGTCGTAAGAAATGCTGCACTCCATAGTTTGTTGCCTTAGACCACTTGGCTACTGAGGCTTCTGGAGTGACTATGGTGATGCAACTAGATAAAATAATATAAGTTGCATTTTGACTAGGGTAAAGTCATTTTTTTGACATATCTAAACTCATTTTGGAGGCAAAGTTTTGAAATTTTTTTCTTTTAATAAATTTATAAATTCCTTTGAATTAGACACTGGTAGTATATTTAGTGCTGGATTTTACAAAATATACAAAATCTTTATCCTAATCTGTGATCTTAAAGGATAAGCAGAAGTAAGCTTCAAAATAATGGTAAAATCTACAAACAATTCAACAATAATAATCACAATAATAATAAAAAATAATAATTATAATAAAAATAATAAAAATAATGATAATAATGTTCAATCATATAAAATATATATTATGAATTTGAACTAAATCAATTTACAATTAAATTATTCATAAATTTAAAAATAAAAATTGAAAAAAAAAATTTCCAGCAACATAAAAGGTAATACAGTAACATTTACTGTGAAAAAAACAACAAACAAACAAGAATTCCACAGATTTAAGTGTTTCGCCTGGTTAGTTTTTAATCGAGTAATAAATAAATTATTTTAACATAAATTTTCACATTTTGACTCACTGTCACCATCGCCACCTACGACAACACCAGAAAAGTAACACCTAAGTCTTGCATTCTGGCAATGCAAAGCTCAACAAAAACAAAACAAATAACAATAACAACACTGATCTACAATGAAATTCTTTAAATAACACTATAAACAAATTACTATGACAGAAATTCATAGTACAGTAAAACCTGCTTTAGTAGCCATGTCATAAAAAATACCACTTCTTAATAGCAGTGTTTTAAGGTCATCGTTTTAAATTTCACCAACAAAATCTTTTAATAAGGGCAACCTGTATATAAAGCCTTTATTTTTGAGGCCCCCATGGGTTGCCTTTATGTAGAGGTTTTACTGTATATCAATCATAAACTCAAATATATAAACAAAATAATCTATAAAAACATTGAAACAAATGTTTTTCTTTGTTAAGTTAAAAAAAAAAAAAAAACTTTGAATAAAGTTGATACATGGGTTTCTAAATCTATATCACAGCTTCTATCTTTTTTTCCGAGAGGAAATACAACAACTTAAATGTTCAAACCTCTATCTAATTTACAATGGTTGGTTACTAATCTAACATAGCACACTCATTCCATTCACATGTAATGAAAATTATCCCTAGAATTATCTGGTTTGATGCATATTTTTTCAAAAAATGGAAAAATAGCTCAGAAAATAGCACGATTCAATGGTCACTGATTCAATATGCTTTACGTATAGCATTCATTAGCATGTTGATTTTTTTAATGTAGTGATAAACAGTTTTTAAACCTTAAAATGCAATATCCTTCCTGGTAAAATATGAACTTCAAAAAACTTTAAATAGCTCATTTTCCACTTATCATTTATAGTGCCAAGTGGAAAACACCATTTACTTGGTATTACCCCCCCCCCCCCCCCCCAAGTGTATATCTGTATCCTGTTAACTAATTTCCAGATAATGTTGGTCAGTTTATAAAGTCAACATTTTAATTTATTCTATAATGTTTTACATTCACTTTAATTAATTATTGACCTAATATGTCATTCATTTTCTTCTATCAATTATAATACTGCTTAAACTTGTCAAATTTAATCAAAGCACTGAAGGTGCTGAGCAATCAAAGTAAAAATGAAATGCATGCTGTTTTACATTTGATTATTTACAATTTCCAAATAAACTTAGAAAAATTTGACATACAAGTTAAAAAGTTTTTATTTTTTTCTTATCATAAGATAGTTATATGCCATAGCTTAAATAATTTTCAGGCTACAAGCAAAGATTTAAAGTATATGTGTGATGCTGGTTATGTCTTGAAAATAACATGTCTAAAATAATTTTATGGGCTTCATCACAATCTTCTCTAATATGAGAAAATTTTAATGTCATCAATATTAATTTGTATTTCTTTTGATTCAAAGTCAGTGCTAGTGTTACAGTAATGTGGGTGAGCAACATTGTGTGTCAATTTATTCCCGTTTTTAACTATTCTGGAAAGTGTTAGATTGAACAGAAACACAACTAAAATGTATACCAAAAAATCACAACATCTTCAGTTTTATTGGAGATGCTCATCTAAAAAGTTACAATGAATCCCTTTTAGTACAAAGCAAACCAAAAAACAAAACACAAGTGTTTTGAAATATTATTGGCCACACCAAACATTGATCCAAGATAATTGGTCCTGTAAAACAAATGGTCCATTAAAATCTGGCAGGCTTGCTATATGTTTAAAGCTGTGAACTTTAGACCTTTCACCCCTATAGACCAGTTAGGTCCAAAAATGAAGGGAAAATGTGCCAGGGTGCAAGGATTAAAGATCAAATAAAATCTACCAATAAAGGTGAATTTATAAAATTTCTTTTAGGTCCATTCAGGATTGGTGATTGTTTGTCTGCAAGACTGTGGCTATTTCTAATTTTTTTTACTCTATAAATGATAGTAAAGTGCCGTAAAACATAAAATATTTTGGGAATTCAAATTTTTGTGGCAATATAGCAAGGTGGCATAACTCACAGAAGGGTATTATAACAATATTAATTACCTATAATTATAAATTATTAGTATGAAATTTTTCTAAGCCACTAACCACAAAGCCTATATTTCTGAATTTTCATCCAAAAATGCTTTATGTAAAGGCATGGATATAAACAGTTCTCTAAATTCAATATACTATAAATTAAATTCAAAATTAAACCAAACACGATTCTGTCTAGCTTTTTTTAAAAAATACTCGCAAACAATCATCAAACAATCATCATTCCTGGAAATTTTGTCATCTGAATGTATATATATAAACATATGGCTTTTTTTCTAAATATAATAAAGTGATTAAAAAGCAAGCATTATAAATTAGATGCATAAAGGAGTGAATAAAAACTGAAAACTAACAGGCGTTGTTGTTTATACCGACGTCAGACTCGGCATCTAAAGCCATCCCGGGGGTATGAGAGTGTCGTCTCAATGGTGTATAATCAGGCTCATACCAAAATAAAGTGGCTGATAAATACTCTAATAAATATATAGATAAATATATTTAAAAATAAACGAGATGTATTTTACAGGTTGTCTACCTTAGGAACACTGTATAATTTACCTGCTGAATAACAAACATCTGGTAAAAGGTTGTACAAGGTCATTTAAAGCCAGAAATGAAATAAGTAGTGCAGTAATTGAGTTTTACGGATTTGTCACGATTCTTTCACAAATAAAGCTCGCTCATGCATGCAGTTTTGAGATGACAGAGAAAGCCAGGGTATCTAGTGACTGACAAATTTTCTTAAACTAGAATTTGCAAATGCAATCAAAACATTGGCAGAAAGATTCAATGTGATCAAGATTCTGTTACAAATATCACTCAGGCAAGCACCTCTGAGATGACAAAGGAAGCCAGGTTATCTAAAGAAATCGACTGCCTTTTAGCAAGCAAACTGACATTTACAATTTTTCTTACACTAGAATCTGCACATTGGATGAAAACATTTGGCAGTAACAGCCATGTGATCCGAAAGCTGACGGTCAGTAGGATTCAACAGCTATAATAGGAAATATAGTCATACCTCTTTTATCAGTAGACTTCCCGTAATATCAAGTTTTATTACTACCATTTATATCTATGAATTTTTTAACTAATGTGAAAAAACCTCACTTAAAGCTGCAGTTTTATTCTATAAGCTGTAAATCTATTGGCACTAAATTTCTTTGTTTAATAAAATCAAAGTGCTGACAGCACTGATGGAAAGATTGGATTAACAATAATGTGTTATTTTCTCTTATGCAAATTGTATAAACAGAGAACACTTAAAGCATTGGAACAGGAAGGACAATGGCAGTACAAAAAGATAGTTGTTATATGATGTAATCTTAAAAGTATCTTTGCCTGATTGTTGAAATTATATACATCATCTGGTTGATAGTGGTAGATTCTAAAATTTTTCAATAACATGCAATGAAATTATGGGATTCAGATGTTTTTAATTAGTTCCGACACGCTGTACCAAAAAGGGATGTGTTTCTTCCAACGCATCCAAGGTGCGACCCATAGTGAATTGTTTGCAATACAATGTTAATGAACCACTGAAACTCTGTTTTTGTCGCACAGAAAAGTTTTTGTCTAAGAACGTGATATTCTTGGACAAATCTACACAGTGCAAGTACCGTAATCCTTCGATGTTTTCAGACCCTCTACGTTTTCAGACACCCTAATTTTTAAATTTTAATAATTTTTACATTTCCTCTAATTTCAGGTGGCAATTTTTTACCTCTTAAACTGGACACGTTTTTGCTGAAACTCAGTTGCAGCCTGTGATGCAGACCGCTTGAAATAAAAATTTAATAAAATCAAGAAAAAACTTTTTGTTTTCAATTATTTTAACTATAAATTGTTGTTTTCATATATTTCATTGTGTATTGACGCCATTGCCTCGTAACGTGAAACAGGTATGTGCAATGTATTAACTGTTTTATGTAAACTCAATAAAATCATACCTTTGATTAGTGATTTAATTTTCTATGAAAGTGAAAGTTGATTAAAATCAATGTCACTGCCGAGAAAACCGTGTAAGACAGAATCTTGTCGGTACACTAGTTCAACATAAAAGACATTTATTGAGACAGGAAATGACGTTTTTCACTTATTCTCATTTACTATTTGTTATGGGAATTCCCGAAACGACCATGTGGTTGTTCCAGCCGACAGACATGATAAAAACTGTTTTGCAAGATGAGAATTACTTTAAAATATGTTTGAAATATGATTTAAAATAATTTAATTTTAACTTTTATTAACGGAAGTCGGGAGTCGGAACTTGTTCCATTTTTGCATTGCCATTTCTTAAAATGTACACACATACGCATGGTAAAATATTGAATATTTGTTTGAAACGAAATTCTCTGAACTTGATCCACAAATAATGCAACACACGATGTATATTAATAATTTGACTGCAGACAATTAAAAGTAGAAAGCGGCATGTTGGTGCACCTCAAACGTTGGAAGTTAATGAAAAGGTTACGTTGTTTACTTGTAAACAAAATGGCGACCTCGATGTGTACTACTTACAGAATCATGATTATTGATCATCAAACACTTAAAAAAAAAAAATTGATGAAATAAACAACACAAAAGGTAACTTTTACTTGTATTTTATTTAAAATTTTACTTTATCATTGATATATCCGTGGATATCGCTGTTGATAATGTCTCGGTAAAATGCCCCTGTGTTTCAATTGTATTCTACTGCGTCTAACAAAACCTATCTCCCATTCCGCAATTCAAATTTAATTTTCCTGTTGCCTGAGAAGAGTAAAGGCAAATCCAAGTGGAATATCAAAATTAAATTTTCACTGACATTTATTTCATGTCTTGTCATTCTAATGGGTTTATGCAAAAATAAAACGAATGTGAAAATCTACCAATTTAAAATAACAAATGAAGTTTTAATGTATCCTGTTTGTGTTTCCAAATATGGCTTTCAGTTAATAATAAACATCTTCCACTGATATCAATTGTTCCAACTACAAATGTGCCAAGTTTCAGTAAGTTCAATGGAAAACTGCAGAAGGAGCTGAGGCCACAACAACTGTTGTCAGACAGATGGGCGGACGGGTGGACAGATGGACAGACAAGGTGATTACTATAGGGCTCCCACATTGACTGATGCGGGGCCCTAATGACTAGCAGGAATAAAACAGACTGACCGGTCGATCATTGTTTATATCCTTAACAATACCAATGATAGATCAGATTCTCTAAAACCGCTGCAAATCAAAGTCATGGTGTAAGTTTCATTATTTATTTAATTAGAACAAACTAGCAAAAAAAAAAAAAAAGTTGTGGCAATATCTCCATAGTTTTTGAGAGACAATCATTGTCTTTCAAAATGTTTGGAACTCAAAAGAAAAAAATCTTGAGAAAATAAGCTCACCATTACGAGTTATCTATTAGATGACGGAATACAATTTGTAGCTTTTTTTTCAACTTTTGATAAAAAAAAAAATCCTGTAGATTTGTGAGTTTAACTTTACCTTCATTGTCTTTAATTTCTGGGCGTTTATCCTCCAGACTTCTACTTCTTTTTTCTTCCAGACTTGAAGATCTGACTGGTTCTGTAATTATAAAAAGATGATGCTAACAGAATGGGGAGGAAATATCAACAGCTTAATCTAAACAGAACAGGGAGGAAAAATCAACAACCAAATCTAAATAGATCACGAAGGGAAAATTAACAACCAAATCTAAACAGAATAGGGAGGGAAATTTAACAGCCAAATCTAAACAGAATAGAGAGGAAAAATCAACAGCCTTATCTAATTTCTTACACTTTATTTGCCAAGCGTAACAAGACACAAAAATAAGACTTTTACAAATAGATACAATTCACTTAAATTTGCACTGGGCATTCTACGACAATGTAAAAATGAAAATATCCAAATACTAGGATTTTCATGAAAATAAACTGATGTAAAAAATTACTGATTTACAGCAGAAGAAGGAAATTTGCAACTGGAAAACATGTGTTTGTTAACATTCAACACAATACAAAGCTCCAACAAAACAAGAAAGGTTAGCTAAACAAAATAAGAAAAAAAAAAAAAACAGGAAAACACATTTTGACATTCCCAATCTGAAACATATTAAATATCCTCTATAAACACAAGTACCTATATAGTCAGTCACTTTGACTGATATGAGTAGCCCATTAGACTTAAGTCTGGACTTAGGATCATAGCTTACACCCCTCACTATCTAGGTTTGACTTCCACTCTGGAAGATCCTAGTGTGAGAAAGTCTGGAGGCATAACAGCATTACTCCATTCCACTGCACTCCCCTCCCTTCCACTTCCCATTGCACTGCACTCCCCTCCCCTCCACTTCCCATTGCACTGCACTCCCCTCCCCTCCACTTCCTATTCCACTGCACTCCTCTCCCTTCCACTTCCCATTCCACTGCACTTCTCTCCCCTCCACTCCACTTCCCATTGCACTGCACTGCACTCCCTTCCCTTCCACTTCCCATTGCACTGCACTGCACTCCCTTCCCCTCCACTCCCAACTGCACTCCACTCAACTCCACTCCACACACTACACTAGTTTGAAAGCCAAATAAGTAATTTATATGAAAGTCAATCAAGAAAAATATAGCTCAGATATAAATTACAGATTTCAAACAAGAATTCCACAGATTTATATGTCTCTCCTGGTTAGTTTTTGATCCAGTAGAAAATATATTACTCCAACATAAACATTTACATTTTGACATGTCACCATCACCGACAACACCGAAAAAAGTAACACCTAAGTCTCGCCTTATGGCAATGCCAGGGTCGACAACCAGATATCAAACCAGGCTAACAAACATAATTGGAGTCTACTTCATAGTGCATTCTATATCTAATGTTTCTACACTGAACATTCAAAATTTCTAATAAATAAAACACTAATTATTTCATTATAATAATAAACAAAAGTTTTCTTACAACCATGAAACAAATAATACGACAAAGCATGCTGTAACTCTTATAAACACTTAACAAATAATTATCAAGAAATTCTACCTTTATTGTAAGTAGTCAGAGAAAAATTTTAATATCATACATTTATAAAATCTCTTTTCTTTTTTTTTATCTTTTGTGAACTAATAATTATTATACAGTATAACTTCGATAACTCGAAGTGCTCGGGACTTCGGTTGGGACTTCGAGTTATCGGGGTGTTCGAGTTATCGAAGTTGAAGGATGATGTCCAAGAATGGTGTCACCTATGTTTTCCACTACAAAATCTTGATTTTTTAAACAGTTACCGGTACTCGAATGTGAAAAAAAGTAAAAAGATAATTTTTAAAGAAAATACAATAAATAATTTATTAAAGAATTGATATTGACGGTAAAAGCGTGCGAAACGTGTAATTTTATTATAAAATCACGATACATGTATATACGAACAATGAAATCGGAAATCAGATATATGTACATGTTTGTCAAAATGCATATTTTTTACATTCGTTAGAAAATACGAACAGAAACTTAATGAAATTATAAAGCAGTGCAATAAGTAATATAAGATTTTAATTCAGTCGTGAGTACAACGGGGTTAGTCGTTTTAATTAAGCTTGGAGAACTTGGCTTCTTTTATTACAGTAGAGGATTAGCGTACCTGTAAGGCTTAATTGTCCTTGACGATACTGGATATTAATCCGTTAATTGATACTAATTAATACGGTAGATAACAAGAACTACTCGGTTATTTTCTCTACTATAACGGTAGCAAAATTACCGATATGTGATTTCTCTGATCGTTTTATTAAACAAGCCATTGATCATAAACTGTTAGAAAAATTTCGATTTTTTTTAAGTTAATTTTAATAGATTTTTAAACTACAGACCAAATTTTTACTTCGAGTTATCGGGGGTATTCGAATTATAGAAGTTTGAGTTATCGAAGTTTTCCTAATATAGTTTATATAGAAAACTGGTCGGGACAAAATAAAGACTTCGAGTTATCCGTGGTATTCGAGATATATCGAAGTTTGAGTTATCGAAGTTCTACTGTAATAATAAAAATAATAATAAAAATAAATTTATGTTTAATTAAGGCATCTAATTGGACATTAAAAGACACCCACCCTATGCTAACTGAAAAAAAAAAAATTTTATTTTTTTTTTTCATTTTTTTTTTTATATATATACCGGTACTGTAAAACTACATAATTGATCATGATTTTCTTTTTTTTATTAATTAAGATCTAAAAATAAATTAAAACATAAATTATTCAAAGATTTAAACTGCTAACAACTAGAAACTACCATGGATCAGACATACAGACAAACAGAGTAACTGACTCACACATACACACACATACACACACACACACACACACACAGGCTACAAAAATAATTATATACTGACAAAACACTTAAAAGATTGGCATATACATAGTACAAAACAAACTTTACAACGATAATGTTGGAATTCTGATGCTGTATTGATGATCATCGAACAATTCTATAAATTCTAAACTACAACAATTCTATAAATTTCATTCTATATATTTACAAATCATATGATTACAATTTTATATCATAACATTACAATATTTACTGAGATATATAATGATCATGTACACACTACTAGACGTTCAATGTCAGGCAATTAGCCATGATTCATCACAAGAACTTATTTGATTGGATATATTCAAATCAATTTCTTTTAAAATACAGTTTGTTAAGATTAACATGTGAAAAACTAACAACCTGTCCAAACTTTTGGTCTGGATTGAGTTTCTACTGTATAAGCTCAATGGAATTTTTTTTTTTTTTTTTTTTTTTTTTTTTGCATAATACTTAAATGTCCAATTGTTTCATTATGGTTAATTTTTTTCAACATACATTAAAATATTGTTACAACTGGCTTTGATCTTAAGCTTTTAGTTACAGCAATTTTTAATCAAAATTGTATATTATTTTCTTTTTTTTTTTTACTTTAGTCCTTCTTGCTTTATCTTTAAAGCCTTTTTATTACACCAAAATCTAAATGAACTAATGATGGCAATGAACTGAGCCTTTACTGTACACAATGTCTAAAAGTTTCATCATGGCTAATTTTACTCAATATACTGGTAAATACTGTTTGTGATATCATACAACCATGCTCTAGTGCTGTTGATCTTACCTGGTTTAAACACAACAAATGGAGCTACTATACAATCCTTTTTGTCAGCTTGTTAAATCAAAATAAAAATCCAATTTTTAATGTGGTTTTTTTATGCTTATAGAAAGATTTGTTAACCGTAAAATCATGAAAATGTCTAACCATTATACATTCGATAATTGGTGATGTATTACTGCAAATTGAAAATTATCTCCCTTTACCAGATTCTAAAATTATCTCCCTTAACAAGACCTTTCCTCATTTCTGAAAATTATCTCCCTTTACTAGATTTTTCTTAAATTCTGAAAATGATCCCCCTGTATCAGACTTCTTCAACCTGATATTCTAAATGAAGATATAATTATATTATAGTTAGGGTAACTGAATGCAAAACAAATTGTGGCAAACCATAACTGCTATAACCACAGACTCCCAAAATTCTCAGGATTTATAACAGCTGGCTCTTGTGTTTGAAACTTTAGAAATGTATCATTTTATGTCCATCGAAAAGAAAATATTCAAAGAAAGTAAAAGCTTAACTGGAGTCAAGAATGATAGAAGCAACACTAAAAGAGCATAAATTAAGTGGAGAAAGTTGGTACAAAATATGCATGATTTTAATGATTTCACATAACTTTTCATTTGAACAATAATGTCTTTTTGTACTAAAGAAGTCTTCTTGCATAATCCAGTTTCCAAATCTTTCAAGATTTTTTTAAATTTAAACTTTAAAGGTAAAGGAATTAAAATTACTAAATAATAGTAATTTTGTGGTCTAATTTCAAAGACTTTTTTGAAGCACATTTTTGTTGTTTTAAATATTAACATCTGCATATCATCATTGATAAGGAAAATCTTGTTAAAGAAATGATAAGGAAACTAGAAACTGCCTATTTGATAACAAAACAAAATAAAAAAGATAAAAAATAAGAATAAAATTAATTAAAAAAAAAAAGTGTTAACTGTAATAAAATGTCATTATTATGTCCCCAAAATCAAATATACCTGGTATACAGTCCCAAACTGGACCAATAAATGGAACAAATAGACCCTGGTTCAATCATGACAAAAGTGGTATTACTATGTCTCCTAAATCAAATGTATTTGGTCTTAAACTGGAACAAATGAATGGACCAAACAGACCTTATTTCAATGATGAAAAGGAAAAGACACAAAAGAGTCATTATTATGTCCCCAAAATCAAATATACCTGGTATTCAGTCCCAAACTGGACCAATAAATGGAACAAATAGACCCTGGTTCAATCATGACAAAAGTGTCATTATTATGTCTCCTAAATCAAATGTATTTGGTCTTAAACTGGAACAAATGAATGGACCAAACAGACCTTATTTCAATGATGAAAAGGAAAAGACACAAAAGAGTCATTATTATGTCCCCAAAATCAAATATACCTGGTATTCAGTCCCAAACTGGACCAATAAATGGAACAAATAGACCCTGGTTCAATCATGACAAAAGTGTCATTACTATGTCTCCTAAATCAAATATATTTGGTCCTAAACTGGAACAAATGAATAGACTAAATAGACACTGTCTAATTAATAAAAAGCAAAAATCATGTGTACACATCCCTTGTTATTCCTATACGTGTATAAGACTTTCAAAATATAAGATAAGTCATTTTAAAGACACACATCAGACAAAAGTTGACATGATCAATGTTGAACAAGAATAGTAGTAAGACACATGGCAAAACCATTATGTCCACCACTTATTTAGGGGGCATAATTAAAACATTCAGGGGACATAGTTATATCCCTCAGGAGACATAATTATATCCTTCATGGGACATAATTACAACTTTCATGGGACATAATTACAACATTCAGGGGACATAATTACAACATTCAGGGGACATAATTATATCCTTCATGGGACATAATTACAACTTTCATGGGACATAATTATAACATTCAGGAGACATAATTACAACATTCAGGGGACATAATTACAACATTCAGGGGACATAATTACAACATTCAGGGGACATAATTACAACATTCAGGGGGCATAATTACAACATTCAGGGGACATAATTACAACATTCAGGGGACATAATTACAACAATGTTAAAAAAAAACATTTAATTAATAAAGCCACAACCTATATCTATATGTCCTGACAGATACCAAAAAAGGAAATCACCATTTCAAAATTTCAAACTCTAAAAGATATGGTGACAGCTAATGAAAATGAGCTGTTCATGAAGCCAAACTTAAGCAAGGATGGTGTATCTGCTGAAAACACACACAAAAAAAAAAGAAAAAGAATGATGTGAACTGAAACAGCAATGCTTTATAGGTATTTTGGTTTAATGCAACATATTTTCTAAATAGTTATAGCAGATTTTAACACTTGTTCTTAATCCTTAATCTCCATGCAGTGTGTATTTCTATAAAAAGTTATGGAACCTTAGTGACTTTGGGTCTACCTTAAGTTAATGTTTTATCATGCTCAAAAAAAAATTGGGGGTTTATCAAAAATATATTGTATATAGTATACATCAGATATCATGGCAATTTTATTTACCAGAAATATATCTTTAACATGCTTGCAACTAAAAACTAAACAAAGAAATAAATCAATCAAATTGTTTTTATAATGGGTATTTATTTATTTATTATTATTATTATTATCATTTTTGCAATTTGCAATTATCTATAGATCCAGCTAAACTGAAGAATATCTTCTGAGAAAACGTGTTTACATTACTTGAGCAGAGTTGTTGGAGTGTTCTCCTAAAAGAAAACAATCTTTTGATTTTGAAATTTTCTAAAGTCTATTTTTGTAATATAGCACAGGAAACTAGCTAGTCAACTTTGTATAAGAATACTGTTTTTGCTCATAAAGTAGACTTCCATGTATTTATCCCCTGTAGTCACAATTTTCACTGACATTAACACACTTCATGCCTGATGGCTGTGTATAGGATCGGATCAGACACAGTTTCTATATCAAAAACCCGGGATTTTCCGATACCATCTGTCTCATTTCGCTTCAGACTAAAAATATACATGTAAGTAGAACTGTAGCAAGGTTACTAAGTTCAACTGATAAGTCAATGATTTGTCTCCCAAAATATTAAAATATTTCAAGATGTCATAGATGCTGGTTTGAGACACAGATCAGTTTCTTCAGTGTTGATATTTGCCAACAACGTCTTCCGTTTCGAAACGAGACATCTTGGCCTTGAGAAATTCTCTTCTTCAAATATTTTGGAAGGTAAATCACTCACCTGTTGATCAAGGTTGGTAATTTTTCTACAGTTCACTAATGATGTCAGTCTAAAGCCAAATGAGTGTGCCCCTTTTCAACACCAGTTGGTATTGGAAAATCCCAGGTTTTTGTTTTAGAAATTGTTCTGACCCTACAAACACTCGTCTAGCATGAAGTGTTTAGGGTCAGATGATATCCCCCCATTGATTTTATATATATATATATATTTTATATATATTAAAACTAAAATGTATATAAACATCTTTCGGGCTGCCACTTCGAGTTTTATATATATATGTAACAAAATGGTACAATGTCAACAAACTGGATATACAGGGTCTGCAAAATAAACACGATTCAAACTTAAGCTAACTTGATACACTTGAACTGTGTTGCTGTTTTATCAAAAAAACTTGAAAAATTTTTAAAAATATAGTTTTTTTAACCTCTGGTACAATTAATTTTTGCATATATATATATATATATATATATATATATATATATATATATATATATATATATATATATATATGTATATATATAAGGAAAAAAGGATGTTGAAGTCTCCTGTAATTGAAGTAAAGAAAATGTTAGTGTACCAACTGAAAACTTAAAAATAAAACCAAAACTATTAAACTTAAAGCACTTACTTAACAGTGACTCATCTGGAATAAATACGATATGAAAAAGTTACCTCCCTTGTTAATGACATATCTGAGCCATTATCCAAATAGAAGATGAGGCGAGCATTTCATCAAATGCCTTTACATTCAATCTTGTTTACATGTAAATGTCCGGAAAATTTGCATGCTTATTAGGAATATGATATACAATTATTGAATGAATGCAAAGACAATTACATATTTTGTTGGTATTTAAAGTCTTACCATTTGCCCAGCTCGGTAAATACAAAATTGATATCACCTGCTGCAGCATCAGTCACTTATTATTGTTATATACATATAAACCACAACCAATTTTACTTTGGAAACAAGTATGTAAAATTCAGAAAAATATAATAGTTTCAAAAAAGTGTGGCATAGTTGTAATAAAAGAAATAGTTGTGATGAATTCTTCCATAAAAACTGAAGCAGAAAAAACATAACAGGAAAAGTCAAAGTGAACAAAGATGTTGGAAGGGTTTACAAGGGTTTTGAAGTAAACTAAAAAATTATCACTACTTATCATCAACTCATTAAACAAAACAACTAAGCCCTTGTAAATTTTAGTTCACACAAGCTCTCTATATACCAAATAATTATAAAGGTAATGATTAAGTTATATCTTACCATACGAAGAAGACTGCAGGTCACCTTTTGACCCTTGTGACCTGATTTCTATTGGTGGAGACATCGGAAAGTTTGTAGCGGCTGGGGATGACCAACTTTCACGGACAGGAATTGCTCCAGATTCTTGCTCCTGAAATACATATAAAATATATGGACAAAATAATTGAACTGTACTTATAATGTCATAACAGGATGTTAAAATTGTTAAGAAACCACTATGGTAGCTTAATGGTAAGGTACTTGCCTTGTATGTGAGAGGTTGTGTTTCAAACCCTATTGAAAATAGGTAGTTACTGTTCTTTTGGCCTAGCACTTGACATTTAGAAATGTAACAAACACAGTCCTTTGGAGGGAACCTAAAAACTGATGTCCCATGTCACAAAGGTTAAACAACCCTCCTTGCACACTGCCCTAGCTTCACTACAAATTTTAAAATTTCTGCCACTTCACCTACAGCTGGTGATGTCTCAATATAAGTGAAATATTCTTGACTGGTATAAAAAAACCTCAATCAACCAATATTTACAATCGCAATACTTTTCCTTATATGAAACAGGTCTTCCTGACTATCTCCATAACTTCATGGAGAGAGTCGCGCACACTCCACTGAACCAAACAAAGCTGTGACGCAGTCTAGCCAAAGCTCACAAATTATAAATCCGCAGTTGGGTTTTTCGTTGTCTTCCATTCAGCCATCAATGCTTACAAATTCAACATTTAATAGTTGTTTGTTTAATTTTAATATGAAAATGCGACTCTTACCATTGATTATCTCTAAGTGAAATAAAATATTTACGATAAGCTGAGGGATTATGTTTATTTTTCCGTCACCTGGAGACGGGTACAGGCGGAGCTCACGTCAATCGCGTCAAGTTACATCAGAGTGGGCAGAGTTACGGTTCTGTCAGATCCAATTGCTGTTCTATCAAATGATGTGCATCCAGCCACGGAGAGTTGGTAAACAAGTAAATTAAAGTGCCATCCAGAAAAACACTTGTGTTTTTCGTATATTTTTGAAAGATTGTAAATATAAGAAATGTAATTTTACTTTTTTTCTACCATGAGGTCATGGAGAGAACGAGAATGGCGCAAATGCTTCACACTTCATTAAATTTGCGCCATTCTTGTTCTCTCCATGACCTCATGGTAGAAAAAAAGTAAAATTACATTTCTTAAATCAATATTAAACACTTCATTATGCAACTTAAAAAAAAAAAAATTGATAACTTGAACAATCGTTTCTTTATTAAAACAAGAGGCCCAATGGGGCCTGTGATGCTCAACTGGCTGCATATGTAAGACAATGTTTGTTTTTGATTGAAATGCTGTTTAACGTTCAACTCAAGAATATTTCACTTATATGGAGACTGTCAATTTTGGAAATGATGGAGGACACTGGATTATAGGAGAAAACCACGACCAAGCAGCAAGTTAACTGACAAACTTTCAAAGATGAAGTGCTAGCCCACTTGGCATTAATGCACAATGTCAGGGGTGAAAGGTGCTGTGATTTGTAACATCGAATGTTTAAGACCACACAGCCACTGTGGTGCCTTTAAGACAATGTGATGTGGTTATCATAATTGGTTCATCAGCTTAAGATGGGAAATAAATTTAGCTTATGACCATTTTTGCTTCAATGAAGCCTACTTTGCAACACACACATGCAGGCATGCTTCACTATGCCATAAACTCAGCTGGGTTTAGCCAGTTGAGCTTAGAATGGATCCACAATGGCTATTTTTATATATATATATATATATATATATATATATATATATATATATATATATATATATATATATATATCTAGTAACAACAGGCATCTCAGACTGGTTCAAACTTTTTTTAGGCAGATGTAAGAACCTTCCACAGGAAGTTTGGTTCCAATTTGCCCAGTGATTTTAGAGGAAAAGATTTTTACTAAATATTACACCTAATTTGCATATTTCTTGAAAATTGGGTCAATAAAAATTTTCTCAGAAAGAATATTATATATTGTGAATCCCATACAGTATACTTTCTATATTTAAAATTTGAGCTCAATTGGTGGAAAAAAAGATCAACAATGGTCTTTTTTTTTTTTCTATTTTTAGTTATGACGGCCATCTTGGATGTCAGGCCGGGTTGCCTGGTACCACCTTTAGTCAGGCTGACATTTGGACCTTCCACACAAAATTTCATTCCAATTGGCCCAGTGGTTTCAGAGGAGAAGATTTTCAAAGATTTCACTAAATATTTCACCTTAAGCATAATTTTTGAAAATTGGGTCAACGAAAAAGTTCTCATAAAAACCCTTTAAATTTGTTGAATGCCCCACTATCTACTCTCTACATTTCAAATTTGAACAAAAACGGTTAAAAAATGACTCAGCAATGGCTATTTATGTGTTTTTGCTATTTATAGTAACAGCGGCCATCTTGGATGTCGGGCGGGGTCGCCTGGTACAAACTTTGGTCTACCCCACCTAGGGACCTTCCACACCAAATTTGGTTCCAATTGGCCCAGTGGTTTCAGAGGAGAAGATTTTCAAAGAATTGATTAAATATTACACCTCATTTGCATAATTCGTAAAAACCGGGTCAATAAAAAATTTCTCATAAAAACCCGTTACATATGTTGAATGC